>PVKA01001236.1:5134-153739 GCA_004027165.1 Ctenomys sociabilis
AAAAAAAAAAAAAAAAAAAAAAAAAAAAAAGATTTTTAGGGATATCCAACTGCCAACTTTTGAATTTATCCATTACCAGATGCTCTGGAACAATGCCTAGAAACCTCCAGCAGTTATTCCAAACCTGCAGTCACCTCTAATTCCAAGAAAAGCAGATCCTTTCAGGTCACCCAGTGATGAACTCACCCCTGAAGCAGACCTCTCATAATAAGAACCAGAATGCCCCTGCAAGCGGTGACCACACTCCCAGAACCAGTCTCGACAACTGATTGGCCAGACCACAACTTAGCCAGAATTATCTATACCAGCTATACAAACTCCCAATCCCACCTTTGTGCAATTCCCCTGTTCTATACAGCCAGGAAGCTTCTGCCCTCCTTTTGAAGATAGACCTTGAGCCTCTTTATCTGTGTTTTCCAGCACCACGCCTTGTCCATTAAAATCTCACTTCCTGCTCTTCACCACTGATCCTCCCCTTGGCTGGCATTCCTGGACGGGTACCACACAGAGAGTTGAGCCCTGAAGCTCTATGACACTGTTTTTGCACAGACATACATTCTCAATTCATAGTAAATACCAAAGAGTGGGTACTAATCTGCTTTCCCATCGCTAGAACACGGTAGCCAACACCCACAACTTGAGAGAAAAGAGGTTTAATTTGACTCACAGCTCGGGGGAATTCAGCTAGTGATCAGCTGGCTCTGGAACGGAAACATCATGGTGGAAGACCACGGCAGGGAAGAGCTGCCCCCTTGTGGCAAGCCTGAAGCAGAGCCAGAAGGGAGTAGCCAGGAACAAGAAGATTTCCTCTCAATTCGCGGGACCGCCCGAGCCCCACCTTCTAACAGCACATTCCGCTGTGACCTCCTCAATGGCTGAAGGCACTGAGAGGCCCGCACCCACGACCCAGCCGCCTCCAGCACTCCCCCTCTGACCACCGGAGACTGGCAGCAAGAACGAGGACCCGGGTTCCGTCCACGGTGCCACGTGCTGTGCCAGCCCCATGCGGAGCCAGCACTCACGGTGCGGTGGTGCACACCTGTAATCGCAGTGCCCGCCCGGGAGACCGAGACAGGAGGATTACTATGAGTCTTGCATAACAAGACCCTGTACCAAATACATACAAGATTTTTGTTTAAATGTCAGTGTAGGAGCCACTGTGGCAGTCCTATTATTAAAATATAATTTAAATTCTATCTAAATACTGAATCTTGTACCTTTTGTTTAAAAGAAGTGAATTTCAAAGAAATGAGGAAGTGCCGTGATGGTAGCAGGCCGGCAAGGGGAGCCAGACCTTTCCCACGAAGCACTCAGTGGGAAAGTGAGCACCATCTGTGTTTCGGTACCTGCTGGGCAGAAGAGGCATATTCTGAGCAGAAAAGAGAATCCATTGGCTTTTAGGAGAGGGCTTTCCCCCTTCCTCTCCAAGTCCTATTATAAAAACAATTAGTCTCATTGAAGGATTCTGATCTGCAAAGAACTAATTCTCTGCACAGCTGCTCATTCTCAGAGAAAGTACAAGTACCGGAAGCGGGTGGGGGGAGGGCGATCCTGACGCTTCTGCACAGCCAAAGCTAGAGCCAGCCTCACCTACACACACACACACACACACACACGCACACACACACACACACACACACACACACACGCGCGCGCGCGCGCGGCACCAGGAGACACCATCAGGCTCCTGACCCCATCAGCTTTGTTCCATGGTTAAGAGTCCACAATGGCTCAGGTCCAAGGTGAGGAAAGGGCCAGAGGTCAATTTCAGCAGCTCTGGGAAAGGGGAGGGGAGGGGAGGAAGGGAGAGGGAGGAGGAGGAAGAAGAGGAGGAGAAGGAAGTTCCTTTTACCTTCTTTGATTGGTGAGAAGATGTGAGGCTTGAATTTGTTACAGCTACTTTATGACGGTGAGGGAAAATGCAAGAGAACTGAAAGGCAAAGATAAGCAGGAACTTGACAACATGGAGCTACTACACAAGTCCTGGAAACACCTGCCTCAATATCCTGACTATGAGAAAAGAGCAATACCTTAATATTTAAATTATTTTGAGTCAAACAGTATTTAGTTTTTAGCCAAAATAAATTCTGATACAGTGTCATGCTATGTCCTTAGCCATGCTAAAGGCTTTGGATCTAAGGTACCTAGGGAACCAGCACAATATTTTTAGTCAACAGACTGGTCTGTCCTTGACAGCCATTTGAGAATGGGTTGAAAAATAGAGAGAATGAAGAGAAGGACTAGTTACAATCATTAATAATTGTAACCCCTACCTTCAACTGTACAACTTTCACTGGAATTGTCTGTATTCTATAACAATGAAGGGGGTTAATACTGTATTCCTATGAAACATGTTGCACCAAACAGTCCAACCTATAGGTAGGTGATCTCAGGCAAGTGGAGGGAGGCTGTGGGGCAGCTCCATAGACCTCAACATATGGCTCAAGTGGCTACAGTCTTTGCCTTTGCCTAGGTAGAGGGAAGAAGAGAAACCAGGGTCATCTCTTTAGGTACCAGTAGTTACCCATATTGCACTCCCTCACATCCTATTGGCTCAAAGTGAATCACATGGCTGCAAAGGAGGCTGGGAATTGTAGTTTGGAAATGGAAGCTATATACCTAGCTAAAATTCAAACAGGCCTATTACTGAAAGGAAGAAAGTAAAAATGGGTAGTGAGGGAAATTTTAAGACTAACTATAAGTACAGCTTAAGGTATCCCTTGAGGTACGGCACCAGAGTTCCTTAAAATTAGTCTATTAGTTCAAGAGTAATTCAGATGGTGTTTTACTGAAAAGAATATATATATACATACATATATATATAAATACTTGTTTGTTATCTCATTCCTATTATCACTGATTCCATGACTTAAAGACTGAACTGGCCTCTGAACGTGGAGCAGGTGTCAAAGAGAAGAAACAGCTTGGTGAAGGTGGGCACCTCCAGTAAGAAGCCAGAAGGCTGAAGAATGTAAGAAAACCTTTCAATTTCTATCATCATAACATAAAAAAAGAAATGCTGATGAAAGATACAACTTACTACACAGGAAAATTGAGTTGCCAAAATATAATTAATTTGTGAAAAGTGGCTGTGGTCCACACAGCTCTCTACCAGACATTTTGACCCAATCAGCATTCACTGGTGTCCAGAGTGAATTGCCACTTACCCATAGCTTGAAAAATACAAAAGAAAATGAAAAATAGCTGGACAGAAAATCCAGGCAGAGCAATGGTACCTTATGAAAAAGCCATGGCTTTAATTTCTATGCTCACTGCTGCAAGAAACCATGACAACATCAAGGTAAAACTTGGAAAGAGCTGATAATAAGGAAGGTTGTAACAGCAGAATAATGCCATTCTTCCCGGTACAAATCAGTGATCTGTGCAGAAGTTACAATCTGCTGGTGTCCAAATTTTAAGTAAAGGATCTAATTTAACAGAAAAAGCAATCCAGGTGCTATTAAACCCAATTTAATATTTATGCCCAAGGGAATAGAGGCACTAAGTACTTCCCTGTGGATATATTCATAAAATTATTTTGTGAATCATAAATCATTGTGCAAATAGTACAGAGATGTAGGAATATACACATTAATATGCACTGTTACTCTCCAGGAGCACTGAGAAATTTCCTCCACTTGGATGCTTTCTATGGGATATTGTATTATAATGATGTTTTCTAAATGCAGAATCCCAAGGCATATATAACAAGTGGCAGTGCTTTATAAAATTTTTAATTGATGAAGGCAGTATATCCTACACTCAACCTCTGTACCCAGATCTGCCAGTCAGAGACACTGCAAGAAAGCACAAGTACCAACAGGAGCCAATGTCCACAAAGCTAAAACTCAGATCCTTGTGAAATCTGGAACCTTTCATCATCTGGAAAAGTAAAAGTAGCCCAAGAAGCTGTGGTGTACATGAGCTGAAGATGTATTCAATGTGAAAGGCATGAACCCAATCTTCATTACCACAAGAAGTGAAAATAAGTAAATGTATATTTCTTTAAAATAACAAAATAACTCATTCTCTTCTTCTAAGTCAGCTTACTAAGGAAATACTAGAAACATTTCCATAGAGAACAGAAGAAAAATATCAGGACTATCCATTACCACTTCAATTGTTTAACGTAGTTCTGAGGTAACTACTCAGTGCACCATTAGAAGAAAATTGGAAGCACAAAAATTGGAAGGGAGAGGAAAAATTATAATGATTTTTAATTTTTTTATTCATTTATTTATTTGGTACAGAGTCTCACTACACAGCCCATGTGATCCTCCTTTCTCAGCCTCCTTAGTGCTAGGATTACAGACGTGTGCCACAACATCCGGTTCTGGGGCCCACAAAGCATGTCATATCAGGGATCAAACTTGGGTTCTTGCATTTTCTAGGTAGGTGCTTAGGCCACTGAGCTTTCTCCCCAGCTCTGTAATTACTTTTAGATTGTAAAGTTGTTCACATAAACTAAGAGACCCAAATGAAAAACTATTTCAAAAAAAAAAGAATGCAATAAGGTGGCTGGCTACAATTTTGATTAAGAAGTCAACACCTTTCAAGGACATAATCAAAGAATACTTAGAAAAGTAGAATAAATGACTGTCTACAACAACAGCAAAAAAAAATTCATAGGAATAAACACAGCATAAATTTTACAAGATGTATAGATGTAATGAAAAAATTTAGATCACTTTTTAAGTCAGTGACAATTACAATTGAAAGAATTTATTCTATAGACATATATGCACCAATAAAAAATAATAATGCATAAAGTATTGTTAATATTAGGAAATATCAGGAATAAAGAGAAAATCTGGAGAAACAGAAAAGCCTACTATGGTCATAGAGAAGACTTTCCATGTGTAGAAAATAACAGGACTCCCTAAGTTATTCCATAAACTTAACATGACCCAAGTAAATACTGATAGGACATTTTTTTAGTAGTCAAACTGATAGAAAAGAAGAATAGTCAGGAAATGTCCTCTCCAGACATTTAAACATAAAGCTATTTAATAATAGTGCTAGTACATAAAAAATGATCAAATCAAAAAGACTAAAAACTAGTCAGATACATACAGGAAATTACCACATAATAATAAAGATCGAGTTTCAAATATTGAATTAACTGAGCGATTATGTGGGGAAAAAACCAAAGTTGGAGCCATGCATCATATCTTACACCAAAATGCACTCCAAGTGATTCAAATATGTAAATACAAAGTCTATAGAATCAGAAGAAATCACAGAATTCTTTTTTTTTTTTTGAAGAACCAGGGATTGAACTCAGGCCCTTGTGCTTGCCAGGGAAGCACTTATTCCACTGAGCCATCTCCCCAGCCCCAATCACAGAATTCTTTTACCACCTCACAGCATGGGAGACCCCAGCATGGCACAAAAGCCCAAAACCAAAAAGAAAAAGCAAATAAATTGTATCACATAAAACTTGAGATGGCCAGGTGTGGTGGCACATGCCTGTAATCCCAGTACCTGGGAGGCTGAGGCAGGAGGATTGTTGTGAGTTCAAGACCAGCCTGAGCTACAAAGTGAGTTTAAGGCCAGCTTGAACTGCATACTGAGACCCTGTCTCAAAAAGACAAAAAAAAAAAAAAAAACTTGAGATGTTAGGTTTTTTATGTAAGAATGATCATGAGTAAAGTCAAATCCAAATAACAAACTGGAAGGGCGGTTCCTGTGCAATCTGCACCTCATACACACAGAGCATATGCAAGTCCATAGTAGAAGCAAAGAAAAGTAATCAGCTCACACTTGAGAAAAAGAATGAAACATGAGAAGGTGCTCACTGCAGATGAAATTAATATTGCTAATCAGCTGCCCTGAAACTTGCTATGAGCCCGGGGTTTTAAAAGAGAAGAAGAGAAAGAAATGTGCACTAGAAGCAGGGTTTGAAAGACGCAACTATAATGAAAGAAATGCACACTGGAAATCATGCTTACATGCCAATTTTATCTATCAGGCTGGAAGAGATTAAAAGCTTTAAGACTGACTCTCTTGGAAAGGATTAAAAGAAGCACCCTTGAGTGCTGTCCAGATAGTTCAGCGGATTAATGCATCTGCTTAGGCAGAATCTCAGTGGGACCTCCAAATGATATAGGGGAAAAATGAAACTCCTTACCTGAAAGGTACCTGGGACAAGTTCTTGTTCTCTAAAAGGGAAGAATGAATTTTAGGAACAGACAGAGGTGATGCACAGAATATATTTACTGGGGGAAAGAAAGCTCCTGTCTCAGAAATGGGCAGAAGTGGGGCCCAAGTGGGTGGGCCCTGGGAAGCTGTCTCTTAGGGACTTTTATAGAGTAAAACCTCTATTTATCTAATACAATTCAAAGAATTTATCCCTGTTGCAATCTCCAAACATTTCTCATATATGAGAAAGAATACACTCACTGAAGCACTGTTTATACAGCAAAGCAGACAAATGCACCAAATATCTATTAAAGTTAAATTAATTTTGACAATGGATTATTGTTGCAGCTGAAAACAAAATATAAGGAAGACATTTATGATGAGCGACAATTTTTGATATATGTTATTAAATGAGAAGAGGAATAGAGATGCCACTACTGTTTGCCTTTATTTTAAACAGTCTATACATTTAGAGTAAAAACATACATCTAGAGTTAAAAACCTGTGAGAATAACTAGGGCTACATGTAGACATAATCATTCATATGAGTATAATTGTATCACAAGAAATCAACATTTAAAAAAAAGAAATCAGTGTTATTGGTTGTTATGGTTTATGTCTAGTTGTCCCCCCAAAGCCTCATGCAGTTATGGGGTGGGGACTTCTAGAGGGTGAGATTAACTTATGATCCACTGGGATTATGGGCATGAGTACTGTCCCCATCCTGAGGTAGATAGCCTGGATGCAATATAAGAGAGACGGAGAGACACACTTCCTCTCTGTTGCCATTGTTGAAGCTGCTCCTCCATTTTGCTTTCTTGCTCGTTGCCGCCACCATGAAAGGTTGTTCTCTGTCATGTGCCACTCTGCCTCGGACCCAGCTGAGTATGGCCTTGAAACCTCCAGTAATTGTGAGCTTAATAAACCTTTCCCTCCCTAATTTGAATGTCAGGTATTTGTCCCAGTAATAAGAGAAGAGTAATAGAGACATTGTTTAACTCCATGTCACAGTACTAGATGCTGGAGATACAAGTATTTTCAGTGTGCATTATTTTATGCCTTTTTAATTTGGCAACCATATAAATATAATACCTTTTTATAAAAAATAATATTTTTGAAGAAAAAGAAAACACAAAATGATTTGATAGGAAACTAGCAATGGCTAATATATTGCATATTGTTTTCATTTTTAAGAGAATAAAAAAATGATAAAAATCATTAGAAATGATACAGAATTTCAGTAAATAAAATGATAGGAATTCAACAATGGTTATTATATAGCATATTGCTATCTTCAAATTAGTTGTTCAGACTACCAAATAGAAGCACAAAAAATTGGTCAAAAACTTTAAAAAATCTAAAAAGAGAGAGAAAAAAATTAAGTAATAATAGCTACTCCTTTCATTAGACCAGAAGAAATCAGCAGAACATTTATCCAAGATATCTTGCGTACATACATGTATGTTGCTTTTTCCCTTTCTTCTTTCTTCTGTTCTTTCCCTCATCCAAGTTATTCCTTCTCTTTGGACAGTTTCTTTTCCTTTCACAGTATCTACTGTTCCTTTCAAATTTTTACAGCTAATTTCAGGTTCTTGCACTAGGGAGACAATACTGTTCCCATGTGCACGTCTGATTTACTTCACTTATCAGTACAGCTACTAGCTGTGCCCATTTACCTATGAAAGCTGAACTCATCTTCTTTTTGTACTTTTTATTATTATTTTTAAGGAATACAAAATAGTGATAGAAGAAAACAGCATTATACATGATACAAGATTTCACTAAACAAAGTAATAGGAATCCAACAATGGTTGCTATATTACATGATGCTATGTGCAAACTGGTTTTTCAGATTACCAGATATAAACATGTAAGTTTTGTTTTTAAAAAATAACAATAACTAAGAAGTTATAAGAAATTGAAGACGGGAAAAAAATCAGAGTAAAAACAAAAATTGTCTGGCAAGCACAAGTTCAATCTCTGGTTCTGCAAAAAAAAAAAAAAAAAATTGTAAGCATTAACTGCTCCTTTCTTTCTTATTTTTTTATATTCATATAATTAGAATTCTCAAAGTAGAAAGGAGTAGGCAATAAATATTTAAAGATTTAAAATTTCTGAATTTAGTTCAACTTAATAATACCACATTTCCAAGAAAAATGATCTTTTGCACAAGATATTTAAATAAAATCATACCAAGATACACAAAAATGAAATTGTTCAAAACTTATTATACAGAAAAAATGGTTAAAGCATATATATAAAAACATGAGCTACGGAAGAACAAAATTAAATAGCATCTCATTCCACATTAGAAAGAAAAAAAACAAAAAAGGACCAAGTGTGTAAGAAACTAATTAAAGGACTGAAAGAAGAAAAAAGATCTGTCCTCTTTGATTTTTACACTTAGAAAACAAACTTTTGAAAACCAAAAGTACAATATCTTCTAGTTATACAAACTCAAAATATTCTAATACTTCCAGACATAGCATATAGAAAATAACAAAGAGCATAATTCAGAAGGCAAGAGAAGTTGCAGTATGCTCCTGGAAGAACAATAAAGAGCTCTCAAAGTGATAGTTATGCAGAACTATATAAAATTTATTAGATGAACCCTTATTTAAAAGGTCATTGAAGATTTCTATGAAACAGTACCAATCTTATGTCGAATTATACACATTTTTTATATATATGTATATGTATGTGTGTATAAAGGACGGAAAAAGTAATATAAAGTCAACATAAAATAGAAATATACTTTTTAAAGTTTCCAATACTAGGAGAAGATATCATACAATGTCTTTTAGATAAATTGTGATTCAAAGATATAGTATAAATCTTAAAACAAAAATTAAGATTAAGCAATATTCAGAAAATTAAATACTAATTAATTAAAAATAAAATGTTTCAAAACAATTGAACTAAGAAAAAGTTTTCATGATAGTAAAGAAATATTAAGAATAAAACATAAGATAAATGCTGGAATGACAAATAAATGACCATCACTTCTGACGGTTTGGGGATAGGATATCGCACAAAGTTCTAGTGTGTTGTGAACATGGATAATGACCATGACACTTACTGGTGGCCAGGTGTCACTTGTGGGACTGAGCTACAGCTATTTCCTTGAAATCCACCCTGTAGACCCATATGGAATCATGACCCACAGAGTGCAAGACAAGTCCATTTGTAGAGTGTGCTGATGGAAATATTTTGCTGCTATGTACAAAAGGGTAACTGAAAGACTACTATTATATATCTCTTATTCTCCTGTGTTTGTTTGCCCTATTTCATGGGTTCTTTCCATTCTCATTCATGGGGCTGTGATTATTTTGCTCCCTCTCTAGAACATCATTTAGTAGTCTGTATAAGCTTGGCTTTGTCATCATGAAATTCTTTAGTTGTTCTTTGTCCTGGAAGTATTTTACTTCTCCATTATACTTGAGAGTTTTGCAGGGTGTATCAGTCTGGGTTGGAATTTGTTTTCTTGCAAGACTTGAAGTACTTTGCTCCATGCTCTTCTTGACTTGATGGCTTGTAAAGGGAAATATGCCATTGTTCTTATGGGTTTTCCTTTAAATGTGATCTGTCTCTTTTCTTTAGCGGCTTTTAGTATACTGTTCCTGTGCTGAATTCCTGGGATCTTAATTATTTTGTGTGGGAGTGGTTTTAATTGGGTTGATGCTATTTGGAATTCTATGTGCTTCAGCTACTGAATGTCAGATTGTTGCCCCATATTTGGGAAGATTTCTGCTATTACTTCTGCCCATCTTCTTTTTATAGCATTTGTATTGACTCCTTCCTTCTCATTGATGCCTCATTGTTCATCTTTGCATCATCTTGCAGGTGTTAAATTATTTTTTCCTGCATTCTAGTTGTTTTTAGGAGATCTTTGCTTACTTTTTTACTAGCTGTAATGGTGTCTTTAAGGTCAGAGAGCATTTTCACTTTCACTCAAATGGATTTGCCAGCTTGTGACCGAGGTTTTTTTATTTCCTGTGTATCACTTTGAATCTGGTTCGTACATTCTATTTCTTTCCTATATTGCTTATGCAGGGCTTCCATCATTTTTATTCTGTTCTATTTCTGTATCAGTGTATTCTTTAGAAGCACTTAGTACTTATTTGACTATAGTTTTCACTACATTTTTTACTTCAGAAATTATTTCTGATCTGATCTCTTCTATACCTTTCTACAGTTGTTTTTTCACCTCCAACGCTATTATTTGAGAGATTTCGGGGGTGTGATTTCTAATTTCCTCTATTCTAGTGCCTTCTGCATTTGTACTGGGTGGATTCAGGGCCTGAGACTGCTTCTTGTTCCTTCTCTTTGTCATTTTGTGTACCATTGATTTTTGACTTTTGGTGTAGAGCTTCGATAGAGTTATTGCCTTAGCACCGAGTCCAGATCTATGAAGTTCAGGCTCCTCCAGGTGGATGTGGCTTGGGTCTGGCTGCTGTGCTTCACTTCTTCCTGCTGCAGTCTTGCAGGCAAACCCTTTGTGTCACACTGGCAAGATGTTCTGCTCCTGAATCAGTTGCATGGATCTTGCCTCTAGCCTCTTTGCATGGAGTTCTGCTGAAGGGTTCCACTCTGGGCCTGCTCTCTGAGTCGCTTCAGGATCCGGCACCCCAGGCAGTCTCACTCACATTCTGGATCTGCACTCAAGTTAATTTTTTTTTTGCTTCAGAACTGGGGATTAAACTCAGGCCCTTGCTCTTGCCAGGGAAGCACTTTATTTTACTGAGCTATCTCCCCAGCCCCCAACTTACTTTTTTGTCACTGAGTAATACTCCATTGTGTAAAAATGCCACATCCTCTTTATTCATTCTTTGGTACATTGGTATTTGGGCTGCTTCCAAGATTTAGCTATGATAAATTGTGCTACTATAAACATGGGTGCACATATATCACTGTAGTATGATGTTTTTCAATTCTTTTGGAAAAATACTCCGGAGGGGAATAGCTGGGTTGAATGAGACTTCTAATGCTAAGGAATCTTCACACTGATTTCCATAGCAATTTACCAGTTTACACCCCCACCAACAGTGGAGAAGGGTTTCTTTTTCTCTACACAGCCCTCCAACATTTGTTATTGGTTGACTTTTTGATGATAGCCATTCTTTCTGGGGTGAGATGGAATCTCACTGTTTTGTTAAATTTGCATTTCTCAAATGACCAGTGTTGTTGAACATTTTTCTTATGTTTGTTTGCTGTTTGTATTTCTTCATCTGAGAAGTGTGTATTCATCTTAGATGCCCATTTTTTTTTATTGAGCCTTTGAATTTGGGGAGGTGATTTCTTTTTAATTTATTATATGCTCTGGATAAAAGTCCTTTGTTTGAGGGACCATAGGATAAGATTTTTTCCAAATTCTTGGGTTTTCTTTTTACTCTGTTGGTGATTTCTTTTGACTTACAGAAACTTTTCAAAAAATGAGATCCCAGTTGTTGATTCTTTGAAGTATTTCCAATGCTGTTTGGTTTTTGTTTATGAATTCTCTACCTACCCCTATGTCCTTAAGGTTTCTGCCTACTTTCTCTTTCAATAGATTTAGTATTTCTATTTTAATATTTATATCTTTGATCCATCTTGACTGTAGTTTAGTACATGGTGATAGACATGGGCCTAATTTTAGCCTTCGGCATATGAAAAGCCAGTTTTTATAGTGCCATTTATTAAAGAGGCTATCTTTGTTCCAGTTAACATGTTTGGCCCCTCTGTCAAAGATAAGGTGACCAGCTGAGTGTGTTTGTAGTTATGTCTTCGTCTGTTCCATTGATCCTCGGGTCTATATTTTTGCCATTATCATGCTGATTTTATATAAATTAAAGATTGTAAGAGACTATATCATTTGCGATTTTACTTTTGAGTCCTCAGACACCTTGATACCTCCTCTTCTCACAGATTGCCTAAATCCACTCTTTAATTTTCTTATGGTCAACCTTTTAGCAAGTTTTGAGGAATATCATGTAGCACAAGGAATCAGTCTGCATATCATCGTCTCATATTTTAGCCTCATTTCAAAATCTGGCCATATCATTCATAAGCAACTATTTTCCTTGAACTCTCAGATTTACTGAAAAAGGCCCACTTATCTTGACTGGCAACATGTTCATGAAATGACATTTTATGAAAATTTGCAAAAGAAAGATATTTTAATCACAAATTATGAACACTTTCAGCTCCAAAGTCCCATTCATTCACTTCCTTTGATTGGAGTGTACAACACGTATAGGTACTTTGGGAAGCCCAGTAAGCAGGAGTTAAGCTGTGGGCTACACTTAGACTAGTGTGTTCTTTTGCAGTCCTTCCATGCATAGCTAAGTTGTTTCTGGTGTCCAATGCTAAGGATAGCTTCCAGGAAAGCCCCTCCCATCCAGCACTGGACACTCAGGCTCCCACCTGAAGATGCAGGGTGAGGATGAGCTGTAACTGACGGTATATGCATCACAAGTGGTGGATGGTGGAGTAGAAGAAACAAGATGTGAAATGTTTCAAACTAGACCCTTCCAATCCCTGAACATGTGAGCAGATATTTCAGTTTCATTACCAACAAATAAAGTTGGAGGCTATAATCTAGACATAGTTACCACCAATGGCCCATAGCCATGTAACCAGAACTTAAGTCATTGTGATTGCATTGAAAATCTCTAATCATAACTTTACATATAAGCTTCACCATGTCAGCAGAATTCAGTGAGATGAAATCAGTCTGCTAGAGACAAATCAGCTTAAATGACCCTGCCTGCCCTAAAAAAAAGTTTATGTATATCATCCAGATATACAAAAAGTGTGAATACATCTTTTCTACTCTACAAGCTGTGCCATAACTTGTACACACTAGGCAAACCCTCTGCCACTGAGCTACATCCTAAGCCCCAACCAAAATTTGTCTTTTCTGCAATGACAATAAAATTTTAATTTTTTCCTAACTTGATCTGATTTTACTTTTGACCATTCTCATAGAGGCCAAGCCAATACAGATTTCTCTAATTATAAACATAGCATACTTATTGTCCTTACCTGTCCTATTAAAATTACATAAAATGGGCTTTAGAAGAATTTCTGTCTATGACATATAAACCAATAGATGACAATATAAAATACAATTTGTACCTCAGGACATATTGTCAGATATTTTATGCATTCTCATACCAATTTTAAAATGTAGGGGCTATTTTTTTCAACTATTCTAGAAGAAAGTCAGCATTATCTTTATAGACTCTTTACCAAAAAAAATGATATTATAAAATTATTGTTATTAAAAGAAGTGATAAGAGGCCATAGTGTATTTCAGTTGTAGAGTATCTGTTTAGCATTTCCAGGCCTTGGGGTCCATGCCCAGTGTAACACAATTAAAAATGAAAAATAAGTTAAAAGTAAAGGAAAAGGACTGGAGAGATAGCTCGGCTGCATAAGAACCTGCCTGGCCAGCAAAGGGTTGAGTTCTATCCCTGATGCCACATGCTGTACTAGCCACTGAAACTGGTGTGGTAGCACATGTCTAGAATCCCAGTGCTGGGAACAGGAGGGTCACTTTGAGTCTGAACTGCATAGTGAGACCTTGTAGGAAAAAAAAATTAAAAGACCAAAGAAAAAAATTTCAATGGCCAGAAAGTCCACCATAGAAAACCGTAAGGAAAAAGTATCACAGAAGTGCTTCAGGTATTTAGTTCAATAAAATACAGCATTGGAGTTTTTTTCTGAGTGTTGTGGATTTTGTACTACTTGTCATGTATTCCTAAACTGTAATTTGCTGTGATTTCTTTCCTCAAAGCAGTGCATTTTTTTTCCTGTTTGCTCTCATATTTTATTTTTTTATTAATTTTATTGAGAAACAAATTTCAAGTTTCAAAACAGGTTAGTAGGACAGTTACAATAATGAATACATTGCATAGTATTGTCTTCATGGTAGTTATTCATAGTATAAGATGCAGACATGTTATCCGGTACCCAATTTTTTTTTTTTTTTTTTTTTTTTTTTTTGTGGAACCGGGGATTGAACTCAGGCCCTTGTGCTTGCCAGGGAAGCACTTATTCCACTGAGCCATCTCCCCAGCCCCCCCAATTTATTTTAATGTCAAATTTTCTGCTGAAAGCAACATACATACACACACTCACACACACAACACACACACACACACACACACACACACACACACTGTGACCCTCAGGCCCACACCTCGCTATTAATTTAAAATTTGAACTGTCAGTCTCCTGTGTGAAGATTAGAACTAGCAGCAAAGGATTTTTTATTCTAAAGATTGATGTGCAAATCTATGCAGCAACTTGAGCCAGCAAAAATGCTGGAAACAAAACCTGAGTCTCTAGATCCTCTATCAACTCTCCTTTAAACCTTTGTCTCTTTGGGGCTTGGAAAACAAAAGTAGGTTTCCCCCCAAATCTCCTTAACTCTCTTTCTGCTAATCCTCAAGTGCTGTCATTCTCCCAAAATGCTCCAGGCACTCGTGAACTTCTCATTTCTTGTCTTAAAAGTGAAGAATTAATTACCAGACTTCGTTCACTCGGCAATAGAACATTCACTGTGACACACTTTTCAGTTTCATCTGGAGAACTTGGAAGTAACCCAGCATTTGCCAAGCAGCCAGAAATTCTCAAACATGCTGCTGTACTGCTCTAAATTTTATTATGTGGGAGGTTTTTTCCCCACCTGCTGGCTGAGGTGCAAAACCCAATCTGTTGTAGCAGAACTTTGAGTCAGTAGGTTGTGCTCAGCCACTGGTTTGGCTCTTAGCTGTGACCTGAAGTCTATGAGAAATCTTCTGCAGATAGTAACAGTAAAGGTAGTGGTTGGGGTTAGTTTGGTTTGGTTTGTTGGTGCAACTGAGAAGAAAAAAAATCTTCTATCCGTTGCCCCTAAGCAAATGCACCATTCAGTTTCCCCACTGAGACCCCTTCCAGGCCCCAGAGCTGACGACCAGCCAGTGCCACCTCAGTTTACAAGGCTGTGCTTTCCCTGGGCTGCTCTCAGGGGATGACTGGACACTTGAGAGGGTTTAGAGAAACCTATCCCTGCTCAGGAGAGGATCCTCTAAGGAGCAGTCTTGGCTCTGGGGCTCCCCTGTTCCAGGCCAGGCCTCGAGCACAGCTACACCAAGTTCTCAAGCTCTTCCTGGCCACTCTACCTCCTTCCTGCTCCTCTATCCCAGGTGTCAAACCAATCAGGGCACCTTCTCTGCCCCTCCTGCTCCATTTCCTAACTGCTCATGGGAACCTCCCCAATAAATCCCTACAATGTTAATTCATCTTAGCAAAAAAGACATAAACTGATATGCTACGCTAGCACACTAGAATCATGTGGACAGAAGGACAAATAATAAAGCTATTGTTTTCACAATGGAAGTTGGAAAATAAGATTTACAGGGAATCTGCTGACAGGTATTGCAAGGCATCTTAAAATACATTGTCTTATTTAATTCATACAGGTAAGTGTTAGTATTCCCAGATTTTTAGAAATGTGAGCAAAATTCTAGAGGATACACTTACTGTTTACAAAACTGCCAGTTCAGCTTAGCTTTCAATTGCAGTTCTAGATTTGGAGTCAACATACATAACACAGTTTTGTGTGCTTGGGAGAAAAATTCATTATGTGAGGCTAGAATGGAAGGAAAACTATTGCCATTAGTGATTTCATAACCTTCCTGACAAGAAATCAGCCAGAGGAGCTTTTCATCCTGGCCATGGATACTTCTTGTTTGCTAAATATTCTCTGCCTACATCCAGACACAGTCTATATCCACTTTGAGTTGGCTCAGGCTTTTTTTTTTTTTTTTACTGCAGCTTCAAATATGACAGAAAACACTATATTCAGGCTACAGAAATTCATGGAATGGCAAAAGAAATGTTTTTACGTCTTTAGTCTTTAATTGTAATAAAAACAGAATATCAAAATATAAAAATATGCCTTAAAAGGCTGGATATATTAATTATAACACTAACTGCTACAATAAATCTTAACATCTCATGGGTTTAACCCAATAGAAGCTTCTTTCTTCTTTTTTATTAATTTTATTGACAAACAAATACCAATGGGAGTTTCAAAACAGATAAGTAGGACAGTTTCAATAATTAATACATTGCATATTGTTGCCTTCGTAGTAGTTATTCATAGTATAAGATGCAGACATGATATCCTGTCCAAACACTATTAGTACAAATCTTTCTTCTCATTGAATTAAAAGAAAGTAGCTGTATATCTATCCTATTTTGTAAATATGGACACAAAATGGTCCTTCATTTGTATCCCCTTTTTTTTGTTTAGTTTTGTCACAGATGGGTATTCCATTGCCATTTAAATATTATAGGTGTGTTTCACAAAAAAAAAAAAAAAATCACAGGACAGTCCTACTTCAGTGCTGTATATGGATAGATTTCTAAATTTCTGTGTAAATATATCTAAGTGTTCATTCCCATTTTTAAAAAAAATTTCTTTCTTCATGTTCTGTAAGTACTTAGAGTTTAGTATCTCAATACTTGGTGAAAAATACATGTTCCCTGTTATGCCTATGATGTCTGATATTTAGATAAATAGTGTGAGTAAACCAAACTGCATAGGTTGCAGAGAATAAGTTTCTCTTTGGGAGGGTTAACAACCAAAGCTTGCAAATCAAAAATTGAAGAAAAGGAAAGGCTGTAAGGTCAGCCAACATTTTGGCCTTAGCCTTTCAAGGTCAGTGAAGATTCAGGACATAGGAGAACCTGTACTGTAACATCCTGTAACTCAGTTGTGCCCCAAATTTTCTGATCAAGGAAATTATGGAGCTATAGAAAAATGCAATCGATTATGTATAATGTGCTTAAGGAGAGTCACATGGAGAGAAAACATTCTCTCAGGCTTCCACAGAGAGCAACCTGGTCAAGCAATGGCCATGACTCATCCACATGGCTGATGCTGACAAAGGATCTACAAAGTACAGTATAGGGTTACAGGATAAACCCTGATGGTTCCTGACTGATCTTATCTGACACAAGAGTTACATTTTGTGTCATAAAGGTCTTGCTTTATCTTGATCTTAACCATCCAGCAGAAAAGTATAAAAATGAGATATAAAAAGTAAAGCAATATTAATATACTGAGCTGTGAATGGCTCAGGTCAACAACATCTGTGGATAATCCACTACTATTGTGGACTGCTGAACTGTGTTGGATTGTTTTGCTGAATTCATGCATCTATAGTATTTAGAAGCCAATAGAATACCCATCTTTGACAGGACTAAACAAAAAAAGAGGCTACAAAGGAAAGACCATTTTGTATTTGTATATACAGAATAGTTAGGATAGATATACAGCTACTTTACCTTAAATCAATGAGAAGATTTGTACTAGCAGTGTCTAGACAGGATATCCTGTCTGCTTCTTATATTATGAATAACCACTAAGAAGATACAATGTATAATGTGTTAATTAAAATAAAAAATAAATAAGAGTTCATCTATTTTATATAGTTCTGCATAGCTATCACTTTAAGAGTTCTTTATTGTTCATCCAGAAGCATAATGCAACTTCTCTTGTCTTTAGAATTATGTTCTTTATTATTTCCTATATGCTACATCTGGAGGTCTTAAAATATTTCAAGTTTGTATAAATAGAAAGTATTTTACTTTCAGTTTTCAAAGTATGTTTACTAAGTATAAAATTCAAAGACAATAATTTTTTTTTTTCTTTCAGTCCTTTAATTACTCTAGTTTCTTACACACTTGGTCCTTTTTTTTTTCTTTCTAATGTGGAATAAGATGCTATTTATTTTGTTCCTCCATAACTAATATTTTATGTATATGCTTCAACTGTTTTTTTCTGTACAAGAAGTTTTGGACAATTTCATTTTTGTGTATCTCGGTATGATTTTATTTGAATATCTTGTGCAAAAGGTTCATTTTTCTTGGAAATGTATTATAAGTTGAACTAAATTCAGAAATTTTAAATCTTTAAATATTTATTGCCTTCTCCTTTCTACCTTGAGAATTCTAATTATATAAATTTAAAAAAAGAAGAAAAGAGCAGTTAATGCTTACAATTTTTGTTTTTACTCTGATTTTTTTCCTTTCTTGAATTTCTTATAATTTCTTATTGTTTTTTTTAAACAAAACTTGTACATTTATGTCTGGTAATGTGAAAACTAATTTGCACATAGCACCATGTAATACAGCAACCATTGTTGGGTCCCTATTAGTTTGTTTAGTGAAATCTTATGTATAATGCTATTTTCTCCTATCATTATTTTGTATTCTTTAAAAATAATAATAAGTACAAAATATTAAAAAAATATATTGTAGGTGTGTGAATTCAACAAAATAACCCAATATAGTCCAGTAGTCCACAATAGTAGTGGATTATCCATAGGGCTGGCAATGTCAGAAATTGTTGACAGCATATTAATATGGCTTTACCTTTTTTTTAGGGTTTTTTCTTTTCTTTTTTGACAGGGTCTTCCTATGCAGCCCACATTCATAGTGATCCTCCTGCTTTCTGTCTCTCTAGGGCTGGGATTACAGGCACGAACCCCCACGCCCAGACTCATGGCCTTCTCAGGGCACCCAAAGGCGGGGCCAGCACAGCATGCAGAACCAGGAATTGAACCCTAGCCGCTGCGCTTACCTAAGCAAGTGCTTAGGCCACTGAGCTATATCCCAGCCCTGGCTTTACTTTTTATATTTCATTTTTATACTTTCCTGCTGGATGGTTAAGACCAAGATAAAGCAAAATCTATATAACAAGAAATGTAGCTTTTGTATCTGATAAGGTCAGTCAAATCCCCTCAGGCAGGTTTTATCCTGAAAGCCTGTGCCACAGTTTGTAGACCTTTTGTCACTGTGAGCCATGTGGATGAGTCATAGCCATTGTTTGACCAGTTTGCTTTCTGTGAGAACGTTTTCTCTCCATGTGACTCTCCTTAGGCACACTATACATCATTGATAGTGTGGCCTCAACATCTTTTTAATCAGGAAATTTGGGACATCATTGAGTCACATGATATTATGGTACAGGTTCGCCTATGTCCTGAGTCCTCACTGACCTTGAAAGGCTAGGGCCAAAATGTTGGCTGTCTTTGCAGCCCTTCCTTTTCTCCAATTTTTGGTCTGCAAACTTAAGTTGTTAACCCTCTAAAAGAGAAGCTTAATGATATTATTACTCTATAACATAGGCAGTTGAGCTTAACCTCACTACCTGTCTGAATATCAAACATCTTACACATAGCATGGAACAGGTATTTTCCACCAACTATTGATATGTTAAACTTTAAATACCTACAGAATGTGAAGAAAAAAAATTTAATATAAACGATTACATATTTTTACACAGAAATTTAGAAATCTGACCATATACAGCATTGTAGCAGAACAGTCCTATGACATTTTTTTTCTTGTCTCTTGTTTTCATTTATTGCCCTTTTTTTAAAAGAAACATTTACTTGAGAGACAGTATGGCAGTAAGTGGTATGACATTAGAAGCAGCACATATTTAGAGGACCGTAATAATAGGCATTCCAAGCATGAACCTAGTACTACACATTGCTATCTTCAGTGCAGTTGCTTAGTTCACAGGTATTAGCATATACGGTTGGTCAGGGTGAGAATCCTACCACCTATCTGCTAGTCTCAAAAGCCTGCTGAAGATTCTCAGGATCATTGCCTTACCCATCTTGTGCATATAAATGTATGGTATTTTCCCCTGTCATGTTTCCTAGCTTTTCTCCTTGCCCTGTCTTTGTTGTTTAATCCTTAAGTTCTTACAGAAGCTTGTTTCTTGCTTGCATGAAGTCTCATTAGTATACAGAGCTAAATTAAGTAGAAATACTATAGGCAATCAGATAGGAGTAGGCCCTCGAGGGAGCCAGTGCAGGGCATAAGAACACTTTACAAATGTGGCCAGATACTCTGGTTTCTCTTCAGATCATATAAATCTTTCACCTTTTACAAATGTGGCCAGAGATGCAACTGTTGGAGCCCAGGCCTCATGCTAAAGATGAAGCCTACATGCCTCCTCCGGGTGTAAGATAATTGGTACCAATAAAGTCTAGCTAGATAGCAGTCATCGTAGTGGGTGACTAAGACCCCCATGGTCATCCCTTCTAAAGGTATTTGCTACATGCACTTGATATGTGACTTTCTTCAGCTCAATATTACCTAAGTGGCTATATATATAACCTTATTGGTTGATCACAGTTTTACCCATGTCGTACCCACCTTGTGATTTTTTTTTTTTTCTGGTCTTTTTGAGACAGGGCCTCACTATGCAGTTCAGGCTGGCCTTAAGCTCACTTTGTAGCTCAGGCTGGTCTCGAACTCACAGCAATCCTCCTGCCTCAGCCTCCCGAGTGCTAGGATTACAGGCATGCGCCACCACGCCCACCTTCACCTTGTGATTTTGCTTGATAACACTTCCTTTGAGAAGCAGTCTGCTTGGCATCCCACTTTTTGGTCTCTTCCTGTCTTTCAGAATCCATCCCTCTGAATAAAGTTTTCCTACTCTTAATCTCCATTGTTCTTTAGAATTCATTCTTTGATTGGGGGGAATGCAAACTCACCATTTCTGACATCTAGCGTGTTTGGAGTTATGTTATTCCCATATTAGTAGCATGGCAGTGATGGCCAGATGGATAGTGGGGTCCTATGCCACATGCAGTCATTTGTGAGCCGAGATCATCAGGAGCCTTGCCATCTTTAATCACTGATCTCCCCAAGGTTCCCTGGGTGTTGATATCCAGGTTATATATGAGAGTGTAAAACCAGCATGTTTGCTTCTGCATCAATTCTCACATTGGAACCATCAGTTGGCTACACTTAGATGCAAGGAAGGTTAAGAACTGTGTTCTGATCTGGGAAAGAATTGACCACAATATGTGGAGGACACCAGCCATCTCCGCCACATCAGCCATTAGCATGAAGGATGATACACTCTTGGTTTGCCCAAGACTCTCCAGTTTGGACATGAAAAGCTCATGTTCCAGGAAACACCCAGTTCTAGACAAATTGAGACAGTTGTTTTCCTATTAATTGAAAGTGAACTAACAATGAAAAATTGCAGCAAAATATTGTCTCCCTTGTGTAAGGAAAGAATAACTGAGATGGATGAAAGGAGAAAAGAAGAAAGATAAAAATGATATAGATATATAGATATGATTAATATACAACTAATTTCTATTAGTTCATTGAATAGAAAAGCTAGTGTGATATTGTTTGATCAATCTTACATACCTATATCGGGTAACCTAAGCAACTGTGTTGCTTAGGTAACAACATGCAATATAATAGCCATAGTAGCCATTGTTAATTTCCTAACAAAAAATAGTAATAACTTTAAAAGATTATTCTTATGTGAAATCAAGAGTTTTACAATGGTGCAAAAACCTGAGCAAGTGACTAAAAACATATTTTAACTGATTTTTAAAAGATGGACCTTTCACTAGTAGTTAACTGCAAAATTCTGGTTAACTCACATTGACCAGAAAGTAAGAGTCACAACTAGCTAACAACAAATTAGAAATAAAATATAACAAAGACAGTAAAATCTAAAACTACCTAAAATCTTCTATAATGTAGAAAGGAAGCAAAATCGCTTAATAACACACACACAAAAAAAATGGAGAAATGTCCATTTAGTAAAATTAAAATGTCAGTACCTGGAAAAACAGTCGTATTCATGTTCACCACTTCACCGTTTTGGCCAATGGGTTATTGGTAGCTACCACGTTTCAGCCCGTGTTCCCACCCATTTGTTTACACCACTTTTCCTGGAGAAGTGTTAGCTGGAGGGTGCACCCTGACTCCTTGAAGAGAAGCTCCCCCAAACTGATGCAATCACAGAGAATTCCCGCCTCACTTCATCAGCTCATTATAGTCTGCCATCTGCCCACCTTTGCCTCCCAAGCTCTTCTTCTCCTTGCTTGCATTCCATTGCTCTCAAGTACAAAGTCAGAGTGTCTCTTCTGGGTGTAACCCCTTCCTTGAGCTCCCATCACCTCTCATTCTAAATAGCAATTTCAACCAAAGGAAGAGTGAGAAGACCTGTCTCCCATATCCTTTCCAGAAGGAAATGTTTCATTGATTATTCCCCATGCACATATCAGAATTAAATTCTTTTCTCCATCTGGAAAAGAATGCATCACATTTCCTCCTGGCTTCTGCTGAGTGCCTGTCCTGGGTGGTTGAGAACTATGACTTCTCCTTTGCTCATCAGTGAGTTCCTCAAGGAACTGCTTACAAGTTCCACTACCTGACTCCTCATAGGAACTGCAGAAAGATGTACTGCATTTCAGCGCACTTTGCCTTGAAAATGTTAAATGAGGGATGAACCCACAAACTTCAATCTCATAAAGTTAAACTCTCTAGGGAGATTGAAAAAGCTATAGCGTTTGCATTTAAACAATCTAGCATTATCTGTGAGAAATCTGAGCTCTAGAGGGTACACGGACAAATCAATAAATTCTGGCTTGCAGCTTCAGCTGTTGAGAGCCATAAAACTTTCATTCTGGCCTGTGCCTTTCCGTTTTCAGAGCACTGACTCCAGCTAAATTTCGTGGGCATTAGAGTTCATTTGTTTAGGTCATTGCTGATTTAAAGAAAATGAGTAGGTCTGAACTGGCTTTTCGCAGCTGGGAATCACATCTGTGAATCCCCAGGGTGCTGAAATAATAGTGCCGTGTGCTAATCCAATCTGTGCTTTTCCTGGGGGCCGCCATTACTGTAAAATGAGGTGAACTTGGTGGATGAAAAGCTTTAAAGAGGCTGCAATACTGAGAAGTTAGGAGTGATGTAAAATCATGTCTAGGATATTATAAATGGTTCTGATCAGAAAAGAGGGTGCCCTCAGAGACCAGGCGCATTACAACTACACCCACTTTGTAGACTGAATACATACACACATACATTACATATACACTGTAGCCTCTGTATCTGTAGTATATACACACATATGTGTATGCATGTCTGTATATAACAGTCCCCCATATATACACTAATTTAAATGCTATATGTAATAAACATATATGCATATTACAAATAATTACCATAGCGGCTACAACAGCTCCTCCCTGCTGTACTATCAATCTGTCCTGTGTTTAGCTCCCTTGCTCCCACCACACTGAAGTGTATCATACTGACCCCCATGTCAAAGTTTATGGCCAGGTCCCCTTTTTATAGCTCATCAACCGTAGTGGGAGAGAAGTGCCTTTGATAACACCAAATGTCATCGTGATTGCTGGTACATCTATGTCAAACCCTCTTTGTACAACAACGAATATCTCTGATATAGGCTAACCTATATCTCCCTAAGTTCATGTGCTAAAGCCCTAACTCCCAGAGCATCAGACTGTGCCTGCATTTGCAGAGAAAGACTTTGAAGAGATGATTACGTTAAAATGAAGTCATAAAAGTGAGTCCAGTTCCAATCTGACTAGTATATTCATAAGAGGAGAGTAGAACACAAACACACAAGAGAATGGCCATGTGAGGATACAGGAAGAAGACGGTCATCCACAAGCCAAGAGGAGAAGACTCAGAATCCTACCAACCTCTCCAGCCTCCAGAAGTGTAAAGCAAGACATTCCTATTGTTTAAGCCACCAGGTGTGCCCCTTGGGGTAACAGCTTGAACAGAATAATGCACTTGTGCAACACGGCAAAGAACAGAACTCTCTCAAGACCTCTGCTTTGCAGCTACTTTCCACTGCCCTGACCTACAGTGATCTCCACTCAGCCGAGGGACATCAGCTGCTCTACCTTGGGCCAACTAATCTGCCTGGGAAAGATAATCCAGACCCATTAATCTTCCGTACCTGGTAGCCTACTTCTGTACAGTGACCAAATATTAAGAGGTAGGGGTTGATTGGGGCTCCTGTAATCCAAGCTGACTGCCTGTCTCTGTGTATAGAGGGCATAGAAGGTTAGAAAGTATTAAGAACTTTAGCCATGAATTTGACTCATGCTCAGCGTCACTGGCAAAGCAGGTTTCCAGGGTTACAAACTCGATGGCCAATCCTATCCTCAAACATAATACTCGCTTTCATCCCAGAGCTAACTCATGCATATGAAGGCTCTCAAAGAGAAAAGCTGGCCATAAGACTGGTCAGTTGTCTGATATCAAGACCTCCTAGGAGGATCAATCAACTGTTATTTATCAGTTATTCTTGGCACTGTGATAATTTCAAAGAAGTCTTATATTTGGTTCTTACCCTTAAAGCAGTGACTATAGAATTGGGCCTAATGTTAGTAATGTTTGTAACTTCAAAAGTTAAGTGAAAATGAAAGACCTGAGCAACTAAACAGATACCAGAAGTAATTCCTGATCCTGTCCCTAGTTAGCCACATCATCTTAATTCAAACTCTTGAGTATCGGGGCCTCCCATGTCAAGTGGGAATAAAAGAAATATCTTCACAGGGCAATGATGAAAATAAAAACAGCCCAAATAAGTACCCAAGTAAAGTAATAAGTATCTAACTAAGTACCCAAGTAAATACCCAACTATGTACCCACCATCCAATAAGTGCAGGCTATATAAGCAACAGAAATTGGGAGCTTATAAGAGGAGACGTCTTAATCAGCTTTGTGTCACTATCACAAAATGCCTGAGGTAATTAACTTATATGGCCAAAAAGTTTATTTTGGTTCCTGGATTTAGAGATGTCAGTCTATGAATGGGAAGACCCATTGCTTTTAGTACTCAAGTGAGAATACTGGATAAGGAGCTCCTGGCAGAACATTCTGGTTATCTCATGGACAGAATGCAAAAGAAGAGGAAGAGGTCAGGATTCTATGATCCCTTTTGAGGACAGAACCCCAATAACCTAAGGACCTCCCACTAAGGTTCACCTCCTAAAGGTTCTGTCACCTCCCAACCACACCATCCTGGACATAAACCTCTCTCCCATGGGCCTTTGGGAGACATTCAACATCCAAATTAGAGCAGGCAGTGTTCCTGATGGCAATAGCTACTGTTAGTAGAGAATTTTCTCTATGCTAACTGCTTCCTGCCTGTTGTCTCCCTTGACCCTCACCATAACCGTAAGCGGTAGATCTTTATTGCCCTCATTTTACAAGTGAGGAATTGAAAGCTGGTAAAAAATTAAGAAACAGCCCAACATCACATAGCCAGTAAGAGAGATCAGTAACCTGGCCTGACCCCAAAGTTCCTGCCTTTAATCTCTCCATGCAGCTGGGCATTCAGCAGATTTGCCCTGAGGCCAGCAGCACTGCTGTGAGAGCTCTATACCCACCACTGTCACATAGAGGAGGGAAGCAGAGCCCAAGGTCAGAACTTGGATTGGTGACTTCAGCTCTTTGGAGCAGTATTAAATGATGGCTCCTGGTGTCTGGGAGGGGATCTGGCATGACACTTTTCTTTTTTTTTTTTTTTTTTTTTTTTTCTGTATTTTTCAGGAAGGATCTACAGGGTGTTGAGAATCTCACTGCTACTGAACTGGTAGTATTTTTCCTGTTTACAGCCTCCCAAGTGCTGGGATTACAGGCATGTGCCACCATGCCCTCTCAAGTGCCTCGGGGGCGAGGCCCACATAGCAGGCCCAGCACAGGATCGGAATTCCCCTCCCCTGCATCTGCCTAATCCGCTGAGCTATTTGACCGCCCTGACTCTTTTCAACAAGCAAATAAAAAGACCATAACTAATCTTTCCTCCATGGGGACACATTTGCTGAAGCCAATCCCGAGAAAAGGTGGATATATTTTAGAGATTGGTAGGCCAATCAACCAAGAGTGTTCAGTAAAATGGATTATCACGGAGATGGAGGCTGACACACCTTGCAGGAAGGCAAAATGAATCACAGCCATCTCTCATCTAAGGCAAGAGAAAAGCGATGAAAACCCAGGCTGCTGTGACAAACACCTTAAACATTTAGAAGCCTGATTGTGTGCTAGTCAAAATAATTTTGTTCTATTTTTAAACACTATTGAAATAAAACTAAATTAATGTGGACTCAAATTTAAAGGGGGAAAAAAGATAGTAAAATCCATAATAAACTGACAGCCTGATTAATGTAACTGAACAGAGGAAGGAAACCATAGAAACAGATTGGAAATCATGTGGATTTCATTCATATGATGGAGAAAGCAATTGAAATAGTCTTGTGCAAATTAATTAAATGTGTAATGCACCCAAAATGCGTGCTATCCCTAGCCTTCTGCTAAGTCTAGGGCAGGAGCTAACATTGCCACTTGACTAATAAGGAGTTCTAAAATGCATTCTGAAAAGTATTTTAGATAAGAGCAAGATGATATGCATGGAAGTAGAATATTTTCACCAAAGCTCACAGGTCACTCAAATTCAGATCCTACCAGAATTTAGTCACAGTCACTAAAGGGTGAATCCTGTGGTAAAATCAGGCCCACCCTGGCTTCTTCTTTCTGTTTCTGTTCCCCACCCATACTCCAGTGGGCCTGTGCTTGCAACATACCCTGGAGTGACCAGGCCCCATAGGATGCTAGAACCCAGCACACCCAGCCCATGTCAACACAGGTGAATAGGAAATTGTCTCAGGAAAGCCCATTATTAGCTCAAAAAAAATTACAAAAAAAGCAAAACCCACTTAATAGGAAAATTGGACGGGTTATTTGGGAAAGATAGAGAATTCTAAGAAGAGTTAAGTATGTGGGTTTCAGTGGAAAAATACAAATCGTGATAGCTTGAGGCCCGTAGCAGGAGACCTAGGAGCTTCCCTCTGATACTCCACCCTCACTAGACTTCTACTCTCAGCCTTTGCATTTCTCTGCTTCAGTCTCAAGAAAAAGAAGTTTACAGGCAAGTGTGAAACAGATGTCCTCCTATAGTCCATCAGCTGGGCCAGGTTCTTGTGTCTTATGGTGTATAGCTTTCCCAGTGCTGGGATAAAATGCTTGCTGCACACAACCTAAAGTTTATTTGGTTCATGGTTTCAGAAGCTGCAGTCCATGATCAGCTGGCTCCAAGGCAGGAACATCATTGAGGGAAGCCATGGTGACGCAAAGCTGCTTACTTCATAGCAGCTGAAACTAAAACAGAGACCCAGAGCCAGAGAGAAAGAAGCCCAAACCCACAGCACTCCAGGTAATTCCTGCATGAGCCATCCAGACACACCCAGAAATATGCTGTACTAATCCCCTGGGTGACACTCAAGCAAATCAATTGATAAGCCAGCTTAACTGTCATACATTGTATATACCCTTATGAGGGTCCCACCCCTGTGGATCTGTTCATGTGACACAGAGAGTTGTATAGCTTCCCCGATAGCTTCTAACAAGTAGAAGCTTGAAGTCAAAGCCAAGGACATCACACATATTTTGTCATTGGTCATATATGAGCTCTCTGCCTGGAGCGTGCCCTTGATTTCCATCTTTCCCAACATCTCCTGGGTGGATCTTGGTCCTTTCTCTCTAAGTCAGAACCAAGTGTTATTCCTCAGGGCTCCTGGGAAGCTTCTGTCTCAATTTATGAGCGAGCAGTGCCCTTCATCAATCTTCTATGAAGAATGTTGGTGTCTGGTAGACTGTCCCTCAAAGAAATCTTCATTCTATTTCCCCATCACTTACTTCATCTGTAGTCTGACAAGGCCACCCTACTGTCCAGATCCCCCTATGACAGGACACTCTTCCCCTGTAAGGAAACAGGACGCCCTCACTAAACCACCCTCTGTGTTATCTAAATTGCCTCTCTGCTGGGGAAACTTTTCTCCTTAATGCTGCCCTGATGGCATTAGGGGCCCCTGCCCTTGGCCCTGCTCCTTGCTTTTCCCATAGGGCCCCTGCCCCTGGCCCTGCTCCTTGCTTTTCCCATAGGGCCCCAAGTATAACTTCCACAGTACACCCAGCACATATGAGAGATGCCATACACATGCTACCTCCTCACCCCCAGACTCAAAGGGACATATAATATTTTAAGTTTTTTCAATCTCTTAAACTTGTCCTAATGCCTTAACCAAAACCCATACTTAAAAACCAATATTTTTGTTCATTGATTAATATATTGTTATATGTGAATATGAAGTGTCCCCCAGATCTCATGTGTTGAAGACTGAGTTTCCAATGCACAGGGCCTAGAGATAGGATTGTACCCTGAGGGCACTAACCTCATCAGTGGACTAATCCATTGATAAGGACATAGCAGAATGGACTATCAGGAGGTGGGGCCTATTTGGAAAACGCAGACCACAGAGGCATATGATTTGTTTGTTTTTGTTTTCATTTTTGTTTCTTGCATGTGACTTTGAAGAGTATATCTTTCCCAGAGGCCGAAAGCCAGTGGAGCCAGCTTACCAGGGGATGAAACCTCCCAAACGATGAGACAAAATAAATCTATCACCCTTTGTTCTTCTCTGGTATTTTGTCACAGCAACAAAAGGCCAAACCACAAATGGATAAGTGAATAATCATTTTTGTTATTATTAACAAATTTTAGGATCTATGTTCTCCATGAAATTTCTAAAACTGAGTGTGATGGCACACACCTAGAATCCCAGAACTCTGATAAGTTGAGGCAGGATGATTGCAAGTTCAAGACCAGAAATTCAACAAGTTATTGTTTAAAGATCTAGGAATATAACTCAGTGTGAACTTTCTGGTTTCAATCCTTAATGCCACAAAAATTAAAAGTTTAAGTTTTTGAGATCAGAGATGTTATTTAAGCAAATTTATTTTCAGTTTACACACATTTAGAGAATATCACATGCTGACTCTTTCCATCTCCACGCATTTCCCTTCCTAATGCCCCACAGCTCTGGACCACTTGGTTAGATTAAAGGTCACATGCTTCTAAGATTCTGTGATTAGTTTACTTGTGTCCTTGGGGACTACATCTGAGCTGGGAGGCCTTTAGCCAACACCAGATACACACAACCTACACTCAATTATTCCGTTTCCACTACTATTCACCTAGGGATTTTTCCTATAGTTGTGGTCATACATCCAAGAAATTGTTGCCACTTCAAGTATTTGCTCCTAACTTACCTAGGGAGGTATTCACATCTTCCATTACATACCACAAAGCAAGGAAGACTTCAGCTACAAAGAACAGGTGATTGGAGCTTAATTCTCACCAGCAATGTGACCTTAATGCTAAATGTTATCCTCAACCTAGGGTAGAGCCCCCAGTGAATGGTCTCATTTCGTGCTGTAATAGCAGTTGCACTGCTGCCTGTGTTGTTGTGCGCTGGCAAGGCCTCCACTGGGCTGTCGAGACCTACGAAGGCCGGGATGATCTGTAGCTTTTGCTCCATTGAATTCCAGCACCTGTTCCCAGTACATGGGAGGTATTGAGTATTTAATGACTTAAAAGGAAAAAGAGGGATAAAAGAACAAGAAGAAAGAAAGAAAGAAAGAAAGAAAGAAAGAAAGGAAGGAAGGAAGGAAGGAAGGAAGGAAGGAAGGAAGGAAGGAAGGAAGGAAGGAAGGAGTGGGAAGTAGTAGCAAGGAGAGAAAAACAAAGATGGAGAAAGAAAAGAGACAGAGAAAAGTTAAGCAAGAAAGAAGTTTTTCTTTTCTTTTCCATTACAAACCTCTAAAAATGGGTGATCATGTCTATCTTCCAGAGTTAGGTTTTTAAATAAGAACCAAATATTTCTGAGAGCTGTTATATGAAGTCTAAGTATAAAAATCTACCTGAAAAAAATGTTTATGAGACTTCATTACTTACAAAGTCCTTGCATGCACATTATAGTGTCTGGCAAAGACATTTACCAGGGCTGTCTCCCTCTAGACAGGAAGCTTCTCCGGGTTGCGTGATTCTCCTTTCCCAGACGTCCCGCACCGTCTGCACAGTGTTCATCACGTGGTACTTCCTGCCCTTGGGAACACTGGGCCCCATTGCTTACACCAGAAATGTGCCCTCCGCCCACTATTTCCTGGTTCTCCAGCTCAGTCCTTTGCAGAACACTCTGTTCTGATGCTCAGAGGAGAGACCACACTGGAAGAAACAAAATCTAGGAGAGCAAGAGGAATAAGAATGGTGTTGCTATTGTGGTAGGAGAAAACGCCAGGATTCCTGGGCCATGTGTCATTTTGTAGAAATTTGCAACCAGACTCAGACATCCATCCTCCTTTTTAAGTACACTGTGTAGTCAGAATTGAAAGATGCTGTTGGCCTCACTCATGCAGGGATTTGGAAGCAGAGGACTCTGTGGCTGCCTCCAGGGCTGACCTGAGACAATCCCCAGTGCCATGGCCGGGTCCATCCCTAATGGGTGAAGAATTTTCTAGGACTGCACTTTTCTCTGGACTCATCCTCCTATCAATGGCAGGTTTTGCCCTTGTCAAAACCACCCCCCTTTCACGATAACTGCTGGCAGGGTTAACTAGTCCCCTAGGGGCCTCATGAGCATGGGGAAGGATCTAGAAGTGTTAGAAACTGAGATTCACCAGCCTGAGACAAGGGTTAATTTTGTAAACTTGGCTTGATCATAGTATACTCAGATACATGCAAAACATCATAGTGTGCATGCCTGGAAAGGTATTTTGGGATGAGATGACTGTGCAAACTGATAGACTTCACAAAGCGGGATGTACTCCCAAAGGGCTGGCCAAATAGCTGAATGGATTAAAGCCCCTGCAAGTAGGCACAGGGGCCAGGGGTTCAATCCCTGGGCCTGCTGTGCCAGCCCATCCGCAGGGTGTGCTGAGACAGCAATTGAGACTGGGCGTGGTGGTGCACACCTGTAATCCCAGTTCTTGGGAGGCTGTAAACAGGTAGATCACTAGGAGTCCGATCTAGTAATGAGACCCTGAACACCCTATAGACCCCTCCCTAAAAAAAAGAATGCACTCTCAAATATGAATGTGATGCATCCCATCATATAAAAGGCCTAAACATAGTAAAAGACTGAGTAACAGGAGACTTCTGCCTGTCTTGAGCTCGGATATGGTCTTTTCCCTCTTTGGGATTTGAATTCAGACACTGGCTACTCTTTGGTCTCAAGACTACCGGGCTTTGGACTACAGCTTACATACAGCATTGACTACGTGCAGCCTCCAGTCTCTCTCTCCCCTTCTCTCCTCTCCACCTTTCTCTTTCTCTACACAACACTGATTAATATGCGTGGCAGGGAGAACATAGTGCGCACTTCAGACAATAGGCTCAAGCTGTCCATCCTCTCTCTCTCACCTTCTAGAGGATGCTACCACAACCTACTGTCACTGGTCAGCGTCAGAGCACAGACACACTAGCTGGCCTCCCCCACAGACACACACCTATGCATATCTCTGGCCTTGTTCCTTTAACTCAACTGTCATCAATATACATTACAAATGAAAAAAGGAAAATTAAAATGCCAACAAAGTAGTATATGAGAGGAAAGGTGGATATTATGGGCTTCTTTATAACTTTCTATTTTATTAAAATATTTCCACACTGAAATGACCATGTGGAACATTTGCCTAACAATGTTTATGACCATGAAATTGGGCAGTGCTTATAAAAAAAACTTCGCATGGCAGTTTATAAAATAAAATTGGTTCTTATTTTTAAATGTAACTAAAAACAATAATATACATTTCTAGAACTTCATGATTACAAAGGTGTTTTCATTTGCCTTCTTCCATTTGGATACTGACACCTTGAGATGGACTTCCATTTATTGTTCTTGTCTTATAGATTAGGAAACTGAGGCTCAAAGGACATGAGGCTCAGATGATTCAGTGAGTAACAGGACACAGCAGAATCAGTGTTAAGCTATGGGGCCGTTAGGTTAGCTCTGTTCACTGACTCACCTCCGCGGGCCATGGAAAGAAAAGAATTCTGTTCCTGTCCTTTTGGTGGCATGGCTGCCTACATCTGCACTTATCTAGAAAAGCAATCCAGCATTGCCCAGCAGTTATCCCTGACTCAGAGCTCCATGTTAGCTCCGGAGTTTAAAAACCAGGCATCAGGAGTACAAGCGCCTCGTGGGCCATGAAACCTGGATAAGCCTGAGGTCTAAAATACACAAGAGTAAGGTTCATCTCCCCCAGAGGCAGGGACAAGAGCTGCTTCTGGTAAGCAGGCAGGCAACTGGCTCAAGGCTTCCCCACCTACTGGCTGTGTGAGCAGCCCTCTGGAACATTGGGTAAGAGCCAGAATACAGCACTTTCCCATGACTCCACTTGGGTCGCTCTTATGGTTTAGATCTAGAGTGGTCTCCAGAACTCTCATATGCTCAGAGGTAAGGTTTTATTTTATTTTATTTTATATTATTATTTTATTTTATTATTTTATTTTATGTGGTACAGGGTCTCACTAGACAGTTCAGACTCATAGTGATGCTCCGTTTCAGCCTCCCCAGTGCTATATGTGATGACATGCATCATCACACAGTTTGGGCGGCCAGCTTGGCATACCTAGGGAGGGGCCAGCATGGCATGGGGTGCCAGGGAATGAACCTGGGCCCTGATGCTTCCCAGGCAGGTGCTTAGACTGATGAGGTATTACTCGGGTCCAGAAGTAAGCTTTTAAAACCTGACTGGATTACGGGGGTGATCTATTCACGAGTGAATTGATGCACTGATGAGTTTATAGCTGAACATGCTGCAAGGAGGCAGGGCCTGGTTGAAGGCAAGTCATTGGCTGGGAGAAGGCCAGTGCAGTGACCTATGTGGATGTGTTCTTGGTTCCAGCTCCTCTCTTTGCATTCTGTGTCCTGGAGGCCAGGGAGGCTACTAAGCAGTGGTGGCAGCTTTCTTCTGGCCTGCCCTTGCACCTCACTTTTCCGCCTTGGAGCCAACCAGCTAGGGACTGAGTCCTCTGAGAATTCTGAGCCAAAATAAATATCTTCTCCTTTAAGCTATGTGTGCCAGTTATTGTGTCCCAGTGACAAATACGGTAACCAAAAGTAAAGCATGGAAACCATTTGTTCATTCTTATTTCTACAATGCTCCAAATACCTACAGTCTTATCTCAAGGGGAAGAAGATTTTGAGTACAACATAGCACCTAAGTAATACTTTGAACTTCTTGGCATGGAGGCTGCGATGACGACGTCTTTTGTGGAAAAGCTCAGCCTCCCATTCTGTTCCAGTTCAATCTGGAATGTCCGCCCCAAAAGCCCATGTGTTAAAGACGTGGTCTCCACCGTGCATTATTTTGGGGTGATGGGAACATTAAAGAGTCCAGTGGGAGGTCTTTAAGATATTGGGGAGGTCCCTGCAGAGAGGATCGTGGCACCAAAGTATCTTGTTGTACTCTTTTGTTCACAGGTCATGAAGAAAATAGTTTTCTTCTTTCATATACTCCCTGCAAAGACGTGTTTCCCCATCCCAGGCCCCAGGACAACAGCAGCAACGAATTACAGACTAGAGCCTTCAAAGTTCTGAGCCAAAATAAATCTTGTCTCTCTGCAAATAGATTATTTCAGTATTTGTTATAGTGGTCAATATCTAACGTTCATTTGATGAATATGTATTGAGCACCTTCCTCCTTCAACTTTTTACAGCATTTTTTTCAATGAAATGCTCCCAACTGAGAGAAGTGTTACTCTGCTCCTATGACGTTAGTGTAAAACAGCTTGGAAAATCCAAACTAATCTAAACATACATTGTAGCAAGCAGTAACTGTCAAGGGTAATCCACTGTCTAGTCTATAATATGCAAAATAAATTTTTTTTTTGTTGTCTTTTTTGAGACAGGGTCTCACTATGCAGTTCAGGCTGGCCTTAAGCTCACTTTGTAGCTCAGGCTGGCCTCGAACTCACAACAATCCTCCTGCCTCAGCCTCCCGAGTGCTGGGATTACAGGCATGCGCCACCATGCCCGGCTTAAAAGTCACTTTTTTTTTTTTTTTTGGCGGAACCAGGGACTGATCTCAGGTCCTTACGCTTGCCAGAGAAGCACTTATTCCACTGAGCCATCACCCCAGCCCCCCCAAAATAAATTTTTAAAAGATTATTCATCCTACATTTTAATAGGAATGAATCAAAATAAGTTTGCTATGGTTAAAACTGATAAATAATTCTTCTATCCTAAACATTCATTGGCTTGTGAACATGTTTTTCTCAAAAGTAAAGTTGTAAAAATGTTTACTTCAATATCAATAAGCATATGGCTACCTCCTTCAAAGGACGCAGCCATCTGCTGTACCCCAAAGTCATAAATATATTTTATGCTATACCAAAAAATTATGAAACATGCCACTAAGTTGTGGCATGACTTGTTATTTAAACCATTATGTCATGAGCTACATTAGGTTTAAATAATTGTGAGGCAGCTGATATAGGGGCTTCAACTGCAAACCAATGGACTGTGAAAGGCACCCAGAGTTCCCAGCCTTCCCTGTGTGCAGGGGTCCTGGCTGCTGGACATCTTGAGCACCCACTTCCTTCGTCTCCCAGGAATACCCTGAACTGATTGCCATCAACTTCAAGCTGACCATGAAGGACTCTGACCCTGGGGAAGATGGAGACCAAGACCTCTGCCAGATAAGCTGCTGAGGTGCAGCCTGAGAGGCCACCAAAGCTATGGGAGAGACTGCGCAGTCCTGGGAAGCTGGTGCACACACCTTCTGCCCCAACCCCTCTTAAGCTAGATGACATTTGGGTGTGATGGTTCTACTTGACATCAAGAACGTAAGTTTTTGTTTTTTGACATGAGGACCAATTCCTTGGCATAAAATAAAATCCAGTCATGTCAGATGAGCATTGATAAACCCCAAAAAAAGATATTTGGGGGGAGTCTGCTGTGCTTAAAACTTTGTTTCCATCTTTCTTTTCATGAAAACCAGGTTTGGGCTCTTTTTGAGTGGGGCTGCTCCAAAGAGTAATGCAGGGGGCCTTCAGGGAAGATGTTTTCCCATGTGATAACCTGTGAAAGTCCCGGAATTGCCCACCAAGACCTACTTGCCCCTCTCACCATCAGCTAAGAAGCTAGCAGTTTCCATTGGCCTTTATCATCCAGAAGACCAACCTCAAAGCCTCCAGGGAGGCTTCACCAGGGCCTGCCTTAAGTCTGGAGCCCTAAACCACCACTCCACCCCTTGCAGTGGGCTTTCTGGGTTAGAGCATCAGAGCCTATATCTATGTGCTTTTGTTGCTATTATTGTTCACATAGACCTGTGTCTCTGTCTTGTACAACCAAAAAATTCCAGAACAGTGCCAACCTTTTGTTATTTGTGCTGCGCCCACCCTAGCACTCATATATACTTCCCTTCCACTCTCTGCCACCAACTGAACCTCATTACTACCATCATCTCCAGCACTCATGTGTTGAAAATGGAAATAAGAATTTTAACTTTGATGCCCTATACACACCCACCTCCTCTCCCTTCTTTATCTCCTACAGAGCTGTGTTCACATAATATGGGTGCTAGAATTGTGCATACACTTTAAAACATCTCCCTCATCTTGACCTTTGAGAACTCCACAGAACTGTCTCAGCATCAGCCTAGTAAGTAGAGGTGTAGCCTTCCTGTACCTCATGGACAGAATAATCACATCACAGGGCCAAGGGCCTACCTATGAGATAAGCTCTTTCACAATGCTTTTAAGCCTAAACTACTTTAAGTGTTGCTCTCTATCTTAGTTACTTTCTTATTCTGGGATGAAATACCCGACAACTAAAAGTTAAAGGAGGAAAGGTTTATTTTAGCTCAGTGTGTAGAGGTTTCAGTCCACAGCCAGTTGGCTCCAATAGAAAGTAGTATGGAAAGAGAGAAACAATCCACAGCAGGGAAAGCAGGAGGCAGCAGCCTTCTTTCTGCTTTCCCTTTTATTCCATTCAGGCTACATGCTTATCGGATGGAACCACCCACACCCAGGGTGGGTCTTCCCATTAACCACACCCAGAACTCTGCTAATCAGTGAGCTAATTAGTGAACACACACTGTACTCTTAACCTATATTCACACACCCTAGATCTAGCCATCTCTGAAAAACCCTACCTATGAGTACATGAGGCTTTGAGGAAACATCTACATGCAAACTGTAATGCTCTACTTATCTTCTCCTTGCCTAATTTCCCTCCTCTCTCCACCAAGAAGAAAAAAAAGATGGTAATTTGGCTTGCATGTACACTTGAACATAGAATTAGAATCGATTGTGATGATAGTGACATAGTATCTGCTCACAGCCTCTTCCCTAAAATCCTTGAAAACAAGACCATTTACATTCTATAAATTTTAAGGGGGAAGGAGAACTAATGAGTTGAAAGCTGGGCATGATGGCATATGTCTGTAATCCCAGCACTCAGGAGGCTGAGGCAGGAGGATCAACATGAGTTCTAGGCCATCCTGGACTACATAGTGAGTTCAAGCATACCCTGAACTATGCAGCAAGACCCTCAAGAAAGAAAGAAAGAAAGAAAGAAAGAAAGAAAGAAAGAAAGAAAGAAAGAAAGAAAGAAAGAAAGAAGACAAAACATAGAAGGTCTTACATCAAAAATATACAATGAATGTTTAAAATTCAACAATAAGAATACAAAGAACCTAATTAAAAAGTGACAAAAGGTCTGAGCACTTCACAAAGAAGATACACAAAAGGCAAAAATACACACACAAAGATATGCGCACCATCATATGACATTATAGAATTGCAAATTAAGGGGTTGGGGAGATAGCTCAGCAGTCTAAGTGTCTACCTGGCAAGCACAAGGACCTGGGTTTGATCCCCAGTACCACATGTCATCCAGGCCCCAGAACCCTGGGTGTGCCATACCCAGCCATCAGGCTGATGGTACCTGTAATCCCAGTGCTGGGGAGGCTGACACAAGAGGATCCCTAGGAGTCTAAGCTATGTAGCAAGATCTTGTACCAAATAAATAAAGGATTTAAAAAAAAAAAAAGAATTGATTAGGATTGCATGTTAAAACAATGAGATATCACTATCTCCATATTAGACTTGCTGAAATCCCCCCAAAATGACAGCACCAAACGCTAGCAAGAATAGGGATCAAGAGAAACTTTCATTTATTGCTGGTAGCATGCAAAAAGTACAGTCACTCTATAAGACAATTTGACAGTTGCTTCAAAAGTTAAGTATCAGCCCTTTGGCTAAAACTGCCATCTCCCAATAATTTCCCAAATGACTAACACAAAGGGCAAGAGAAGAGGAACCTGGTACATGTTTTCCAGGTCTTTTAGAAAACATGGGGTTGTTCCTTTCGCCACATACATGCGAATCTACAAAAAGGGTGATATTGTAGACATCAAGGGAATGGGTACTGTGCAAAAAGAAATGCTGCACAGATGTTACCATGGCGAAACGGGAAGTCTACAGCGTTACCCAGCATGCTGTTGGCATTGTTGTACACAAGAAAGTTAAGGGCAAGATACTTGCCAAGAGGATTAATGTGCGTATTGAGCATATTAAACACTCAAAAAGTCGTGATAGCTTCCTGAAACGTGTCAAAGAAAATGATCAGAAAAAGAAGGAAGCCAAAGAGAAAGGTACTGGGTTCCACTGAAGCTCCAGCCTGCCCCTCCCAGAGAAGCGCACTTTGTGAGGACCAATGGGAAGGAATCTGAGTTGTTGGAACCTATTCCCTATGAATTCAAGGCATAAACTGGGGGTGTTGCTCTGCCATTCAGTACCTAATTGGTGGTTTAAGTGTCCTAGGTCCTACATAAAAATAAAATCATCCTGTGTTGTATGGGTAGTTTTCTTAGTTGAACAGGTATGTGGTGACTTCTTACCTCAGAAATATTTGTAGCAGATGTTCACTGTACCTAGTAATTGTATGTAGTCTTTACTCCTCGGTGTTTTTCTTGCTGAAAGATATTATTGAGGTATTGTGCAGGTGTATACCCAAATATTCAAATATTTATAAAATATTTATATTGGCTTGAAGATCCTGTAAATCATCATGGGGAAAAGATGTACCAAATGGAAGTCACTTCATAAAAAAAAAAAAGTTAAATATCAGGCTGGTGAGATAGCTCAGCAAACTAGGCACATGCTTAGGCAAGCACAAGGGCTGGGGTTTGATCCCCAGTACCACATGCTGCACTGCCCCCCCCAAGAATGCTGACTGGCCACTGAGACTGGGCATGGTGGTGCTATAATCCCAGCACTAGGGAGGCTGAAAACAGGAGGATCACTGAGTCTGAGCTGCATGGTGAGACCCTGTACCAAATATATATTTTAAAAGTTAAATATTGTCTTAACATATAATCAGCAATAGCCTCTTATTTACCCAATTGGTATTATATTAATGCAAAAATCTGCATACAAAAGTTTATAGCCTCTTTAGTTATAATTGCCAAAATTTGGAAGCAAACAAGTTTGTCTTCCAATAAATAAGTGAATAAATAAGCTGTGGCAACTTTATGCATGAGAATATTATTTAATGATACAAACAAATGAGCTGTCAAGCTACAAAAAGAAATGGAGAAAATCTCAAATATATACTAAGTGAAGAGACCATCTGTAAAGCTACATACTGTATGATTTTAATTGTATGATATTATGGAAAAGGTGAAACTATAGAGTAAAAAGGAGAGTGGCTGCCAGGGACTGAAGGAGAGGAGAGGATTAAAAATTAGTAGGTGGAACATGGATATTTGAGGGCCATGGAGCTACTCTGAACATTACCATAATGGGGATACATGGCATTATGTGCTTGAGATGAGCTATAGAATTGGGTAATAGAAAGAGCAAACCCTAATATAGACTTTAGTTAATACTAACATCAATTGTAATGAACACACCACACCAATGCAGTATTTAATAGTTAGAAATATAGGACTGGGGCTGGGGAGATATCTCAGTAGAATAAGTGCTTCCCTGACAAGCAAAGGGACCTGAGTTCAATCCCTGGTTCCGGAAAATGAAAGAAATACAGGTTTTCTTACCTGCAGTCAGGTGCAGTCCAAAAAAAATATTAAAAGGAAATATTGCAGAAATAAGCAAGACATAAGTTTTGAATAATTTCATTACAGTATATTGTTACAATTTTTCTATGGTATTATGATTTGTTTTTATCTCTTATTGTACCTAGTTTATAAATTAAATTTTGTAAAGGTACATATATATGTATAGAAGAAATAGTTATAAAGCTATAGGATTTGTTGCTATCTGAGGTTTCAAGTACCTAAAGAATGTCTTAGAAGATATTCCCTGTGAATAACAGGAGATGTCTGTGCTTTATACTAGGTTTTTCTAGAAACTAAAACTGGTTTCAAAATATTATATTATAATGACAACAAGTATAAAGCATGAGAATTTAAATGAGATTATATATAATTTATTAAAATAATCTATTATAGAAGATGATTTTAATAAATGGAAAGATATTCCCCAGTGCTAGATGGGAAAACAATATTATTAAGATATTAGTTCTTGGAGGACTGGCAAGAGAGCTCAGCCGACTAAGCGCCTGCTTTGGCTAGTGCAGGGACCAAGGTTTGATTCCTGGTCCCACATGCAGCCTCAGCCCCACCCCGAGGTGCACTGAGCCCAAACCGAGTCAGGGTCCAGCGGCACATGCCTGTAATCCCAGCAATGAGGAGGCTGAAAACAGGAGGATCAGTGTGAGTCCAAGCTGCATAGTGAGACCCTGTATCAAATACATACATGAAAAAAGGTATCAGTTCTTATGCTAGGGAGACAACTCAGTGGCATAAGCACCTGACTGGCATGCACAAGGTCCAGAGACAGATACTCAGCATCAAAGAGAAAAAGTTAGTTCTTTACGTGCACCACCATTCCTGGTCTTGGGGGCTGGCTTAGAGTGTCTGGGGGCAGAGCCGGAGCAGCATGTGGATTGAACCACAGTCAGTGCACTTGCCGAAGCAGACTTCCTAGATTGATCTGTAGATTCCAAACTACCATAATCAAACTTTAGTCAGATTTTTGGAGATTAGTTTATAAGTTTGCCTTAAAATTGATTGGGAGAATCATTAGAAGTTCATGGAAAGCTAAATCAATCTTTTAAAAGAATAGTAATGCTCTATTATGTAATACAATAAGATACTTTTATAATAAGATACTTTTATATAATAAGATACTCTTTTAAAGCCACAGTAATGAAAGCAGCTTGATTAAAAAAAGAATCAACCAACAGAATAAAATAAAGAGCATGGAAACTTACGGGATGTAGTTGGAAATCTACTATATATGAGCAAATGGTGCAACAAATCAATAAGAAAAAACATTTAAACATATCAAAGTAAAGATTTCTTTTCAATTCTGAAGATATTTAATAGATATTAAACAGAAAAATAGAAAATATTTGTAGTAACTAAAACTGGCATGAATTTTATATAATACATGAATTGCAAATCAATAAGGAGAATAACCCATTGCAGAAAAATGGATAAAAGACATGAATAGGGAAATTCAGGAGGACTCCAAAAGCTAAAAGTAGACTATGAGGTAATTGCATAAATGAACATCAACACAATGAAATTCAATGTTGCACCTATTATGCCAGAAAAGTAAAAGAGATAGGTGAGAAACCCAAAGAAAGCATTAGGAGAGATATGGGATAATGATTGTGTGTAATAGAGGTGGATGCTTCATTGTTTACTCTTGAGCTATGCAGAGAAGTCACATTGAAATCAAATGTGTGTGTATCTTACAGTCCTAAAATTGTCTTTCTTGGTAAACACCTCAGGGACAACCCAATGCAGTCAACACAAGAAATCCAAGAGCTGTTCACAGTGGAGACACATTAGAGGCAAGCCGGCCATCAGTAGAGAAGGGGTGAGGCAAGTGTTGTGGTAGCCCATGCAGAGTGAGGCCCAGCAGGTAGTAGCAGGGCCAGGTGCATGCACAGTTGCACATGATGAGCCTTCAAAACATACTGCTTATTGAAAAACACTAAGAAACTTAATGAGTACATAAAGGCATGTACGAAAATCTAAACTACATGCACACAAAACAGCAATATGTGTTTTTCAAAGTATATTTCAGAGGAAACAAGAAGCCCTGGCAAGGCCTCTGATGGTGTGGCATGAACAGAGGAGAAAGATTAACTTTGCATCCAACATAACAACAGTGGGTGGACTTCTTTCTATAACCAAGGTTAACAATTAGCTCTGAATTCAAATTCAAACATCTCCATTAAAGTTTTCAACCTTTTTCTCACCAAGACAAAGATAATTTTGGACAAGACAGCATGGAGTTACATGCTAGTTACATGGTGGGTTTAAAGGACCTTCCTACTGAATATGAACATGACCTTGATAGCCCTTTTTGAAGGTAAGATGGGGAAGACGTCATAACATGGATCTGAAGTGTTCCCCAAAGCCTAAGTGTTGAAGATTTGGTTCCAAGCCCATGGCACTAGTGGGAGGTCATGAATCTCTTAGGAAGCAGGACCAAGTTGGACAAAGTTAGGTCACTGGGACATGATCTTGAAAAGGACACAGGAACTCCCACCTCTCCCTGTCTATTTTCTTTCTCAATTCCATGACAAGAACAAGTTGTTCCACCATGCCTTTCTGTCATGTCCTGTCTCATCACTGCCCCAAAAACAATGGAGCCAACCAACCTTCACAGGGGCCAACTTTGCAACTCTTTGAAGCCATGAGCCAAAATAAATCTTCCTTTATTTAAGTTGATGATTCCAGGTATTTTGTCACAGCAACAAAAACCTGACCACGTAGACTCACAAGTCCAAGAAGCTGACATTTTTAGCCTTTCTTATTCTAACTAGTCCCATGCTAGATGCTTGGCAGATAAAGAGACGTGTTATAAATCCATTTTGCAGAAGAGTTAAATAAACCCCAAAACAGCTCAGTGACTTGCTCAAGGTCTACACTTAGTAAGAGGCAATTATGTGAATCCAGAGTTAATGCGTTCATTCTGATTCCATGCACTGGGCACCTGTGAAGAACTGGAGGGCCATGTCACAGCTGTCAGTTGTGACCGCAAAAAATGCAGTAGCCCTCCAAAATCTCTTCTTCCTAAAGAGGTGGAGGCCCCACAGTACGGTTTCCCCTGCAAAACTTAGAAGATTTGTCCTACTCTGTGACAACATAAACTGAATTCACGTGAGTTGCTCTCTGGCTAGTTGGGCAATGCCCAGCAACTTCCTGTGGTGGACTTCATTCTCATTCAGCCCAAGTGCTATCTTTCCATGACAAATTCCTCAAGGGTGAGCTACAAATAGGAACTCTTTGTGTACAAGCTCAGAAAACCAGTATGCAACACACAAAAATGGAGCTGCCTGTCTGCTGATTATGTTCCAACTGAATTAAGATGTAATGCTTCAATCCATCACATTAGTCTGGTTGGCCTCTGGGTTGAAAAGTGATTTGCTTATGCCATAAGAAATCATCCAGTGAAAATTTAAGTATCATAACTAAGAAGGCATTTCTTATTCATCACAATATGTCTACAGGTGACTCACTGCAGAAGCTGAAGCAAAGGCTGTCAGAGTGAACAAACATTGTGAGCCACTAGAGTCTGGACTACACACCAAAAGCTAGAATTGCTCCACCACAGGAGACTTCAAGAGACCTAGAAGCCTGATGGCTACAGGCCTCACCACAACTGAGATAAAGAGTATAAGGCTTGGAGTCAAGGTCAATCTAGGTTTCAACCCCCATTCCTCCTGGCAGGATCTGATGCCAGTTTTTAAGCTCTTTTAGCCTTAGTTTCTTTATTTGAAGAATGAGAATAATATATTATTCTTCATAGGATTGAGATAGTGAATAGGAAGTATATAAGAGTCTCTATAACACCTTAGTTGTTCAGTAATGTTCAGTGTTTTGTTGTTAGAGTTATGAACAAATATCATAGTGGAACCTCCCTTAGAAGTAATTCAGTGCCAGCCCTGACCACGGGGCATGCTGAGACTGCAATTGTAGTGGTGTGTGCCTGCAATCCCAGTTCTTGGGAGACTGTAAACAGTGGATCACACTGAGTCTGATCTAATAGTGAGACCCTGAACACCCTATAGGCCCTTCCCCCACCCCCCCCAAAAAAAGGTATCCAGCACCCATTTGACCAACATAGAAACAAACATGACAGTATCCGCTTAAATTATAAGTGACCCTAACGACTTTACCAGGTTCATTGCTCAGTACACAGAAGAAAAACAAGTTGCAGTTCATCTTCATTCACTTATTCACACACACCTGGGAATATTTAACCTATATAAGAGATATCCCTTGTGTGCTGTTTGCCTGATAATGTTTCTGGAAAAACCTTTTTCAAAGCAATCTAGAAAGCCACATTCTTAGGAAAGAATAATCACAGAAGTCAGACAACCCAATCTTCTAATTTGGGAATTCTCTCCACCCCTGCACCTGGAAAATCGTGAACCAGATTCTGCTCAAATAATTCCAGCAAAACAAGCCTCTTAATGTTGCCAGATAGGCCTTGTAAAAGTTACTATGACTGTTTTTTTCTGAATATCAACAGATTAAGTATGGACTCAAGGAACAAGGATAGTCCAAGTTGTTGGTTCACTGTCATACCTCCACACCTTTAAAAACAAGCAGGCAATCAAATAGCAGGCTAAATGATGGACAGATGGATGGACGGACGGATGGATGGACAGATGGACGGATGGACGGATGACTTATCTTCTCTGAGTGCTAGAGAATAAATTAAACAAACTTATTTTCCTATCGTACTATGGCTTACACCCATAGTAATTTCAATAATGAAATTATATTTAAATTTAAGATTCAAAGGGATGTCATGTGAAACAACTATAGAACTGCAACTATCTTAAAACCCATAAACCATTCCAAGCTTAAGTGTCTGCTTTAAAGTGAATTGTTCACTGATTGTAGGAGTCTGAATAGTTATCAGGGAAAAAAATATATTTGAAGTGCTTTCTTTTCCTTTTGATATTTAACAACACATAACCTAGCATCTATTTTGAACTTAATGAAATTCTTATGGCCTTAATAGAAATGTATATAATTCTTAATTGGTCATAAGGCCAGACTTTTGACAAAACCTATTCATACTTTCAAAAGTATGAATCTATTTACTGACAACTAGTCAGTATGTGCTCTCTGTCTCTGTCTCAGATTGAGTCACTGACTCTATATAGTGCTCATATTACAAATAAATAAATGAATGTATTCACTTTATTAATAATAGAAAAGACAAGACCCTGCTCCAAACTAACTGCACCATACCTTAAATTGTTTTCTTTCTCTTTTGCAGAATTTTATTTGTTAAAAGTTTCAATTTGTGCTCAAAGGCAGATTTAATGTTTTCTTCACAGATGGAGGAGAGAAGAATTAAGTACCTGGTACCCAGCAAAATCCCAGGCTTGGAGTTATCAGTGGAATTCTTCAAAGTGACACAGGGCTAGACAAGGGGTTCCTTGCTGGTACAACCAGGTCACAAGCCTAAGAAGGCTTGACGGGTATGGCTGGCTCCATCCCCAGGACCCTCCTCTGTTCCCAATCTGGGCTTTGCTCTCTGGGCTGGGCTGCTCCTCTGGCTCCTGGGCTCCCAGGACCTCCAAGCTCTAGGAATTTGGACTGAGTGGTAGAGACATCGCCGGCAGAGACGACAATCACCAGTTTTCTCCCTGTTCTGTCTTGTGATTCAAAGCAGATTCTGCTCCACTTTTTTTTTTAAAAAAGGGAGCACACAGTTCTGGAGACCCACAGAAACAGAACTGAGCAAGAAAACTCAACACTGACTCAAGAGACTGTGAAGAAGCAGTGCATCCGTGGTGAGCCACAGTGGGGTTTGGGTTGTGGGCAGCCTCAGGCATCAAAGTCTGATTGCTAAGGGCTGAATATTCTTGAGGGAAGAGAGAGCAGCTACATGACTCTTGAAGTGGGATTTGAAACTTTCAGAAATGACCCTGGCCTGGAGCCCACTACCTCCAGATGCACAAACATAGGCACATTCTCACTCCAATGCTACCAAGTTTATCCATACACTGCATTTGTACCTGCCTACAGAGAAAGAGATGGAAAACAAGAGGATGGTTTTCTACCTTAGGCTTTTTCTGAAGGAAGCCCCACTTAACTTAGGGCCCTCTTGAAGACTTTGAATGGAAGCCTGTGTCACATCAGGGCACTATGATTCCTGTTAGACCACTTAGTAAAAACTACCAGCCATCTGTGGGGCATATTTATTGAAAACACTTTTTTGTTTTGCTTTTCTCTCTTGGCATTAATTTCTAGCTAGTGGATGTTCTCTGTGCTTTGGAAGGGTATAGTTCTGTGGTAAGAACTTTCTTTTACATAAATTCTATCCTCTGTGAAAGTGTTCTTCTTTATGAAATTAATTCACATTTCAAGAATTCTGGAATTCTTGGTAATGATTAAATCACACATTCTCTCTCTCTCTCTCTCTCTCTCTCTCTCTCTCTCTCTCTCTCTCTCATTTACTTGTCAGGATAGGATCTACCTATGCAGTTCAGGCTGACCTTGAACTCACCATGTAGCTCAGGCAGGTCTCGAACTTTTACAGCAATCCTCCTGCCTTAGCCTCTAGGCTGCTGGAATGACAGGTTTGTGCCACCATACCTAGATCATATATCAGTGTTCTAGAGTATTTGTAGACTACTCAGAAAAGTAGGATGGGAGTCACAACCCTGTCAGTTTCTTGTATAAATAGGCTGTTGAACTCTCGAAACCTCGCTCATCTTCTCCATTGTTGAAATAACAGCCACTAGTAAAACTGTTGGAATGATTGATACTGTCCTTGACCTTAGCCAAAAGGCCGAGAAGCGATTGTTGGAATGATTGAGAATGAGAAAGCAAGAAGTCCTTTGTAGCATGGTTACAATATGGATTATTATTAATATTATTATTTGTGATAAGCATGACACAACTATAAGCTGGCTGAATGTAAAGCACCGAGAGGATTCCAGCGCAGCACAGCAGTCCGGCGGTGGCGCCAGCCGGTGAGTGGCCAAAACAGCTCAGTGAGCCCGTCTCGGAGGTGGGAGGGTCTGAGTGTGGGGTTGGGAACGGATGAAGGGGAGGCTCTCCGAGAAAGAGCCCCCTCCCGTCGCCTGCCTCCGTCTGAGTCTCTTCGCTTTGAACTGCAGGAGGCCTCCCGCTGCCATGCTGCTGCGGCTGCCACTCACCCTCTTCCTCCTTCACTCGAGTTTCCCCAGAAGAGGAAGCAGTCACCTCCTCCAGGAAGGCCTGCCCTGGCTAAAGACCGAGTTTGCACTTCGCCTCTACCGCAGTGTGGCAGCAGGGAAAGATGGGACAAATTTTGTCATCTCACCCGCTGGTGTGTCCCTTCCGCTAGAGATCCTACAGTTTGGAGCCGAAGGAAACACTAGCCAGCAGCTGGCAGATGCCTTGGGGTACACTGTGCGTGGTAAGAGGCCCGTTGTGCACACACCCTTGCTCTCCTGCTCACTTTCGCGCTCACCCCTGTTCGTTTTCTTGCTCACCTCACTGCTCCGGCTGTCTCAGATCAAGGGTGCTTAGCTGGTGTGCAGATTCGCAGAGGGAGACCACTGGGCATGTATCAATAGAAGACACTCACAGTTTGGAACAGTGATCACCCTGATTTTTAAGGTTCCTTGCTAACAGTGGCAATATTTCCATTTCCTTTCATAACCCCTTTAATAGCACTCATGAGGTGCCAACCAGTAGGGGAAACAGTAGTTAAATGAATTACCACACAACCTTATTGGAATTGAAGACAAGCAGACAGGCACAGAGAGTGACAGCACTTTGCCGGCAGTCACACAGTCGGTAAGGGGCAGAATTGGAGCTCAGCCCAGAGTGTTTGGCTGCAAAGCTCATGATATTGACCAGCCTATTTTTATGAATCTGTAACTTCTGGCCAGTGCCTGACCTGCCAGCTTGTTTCTATGGATTCTGTATTTCAGAAGTGTTGTGCAACAGTCATGAGAGTCTCTTGAGTGTAGCTCGGCCTCAACTTGCTGCTTAGCGCCGACTCTACTGTCAGGCAATGCCCTCAGCTCTACGCTGGGGTAGCTCTCAGGTGCATGATTTTTTTCTTCTCCACCTCATGATAAGATGTCAGTAGAACAGATGAGAGTGACCTTTGTATAAATTAATATATATGGGAAAGCATAAGAATTAATACCAACACAACCTGGTGAGAATAGGCTTTGCAATGAAGTCTTGACTCGGCGAGTAAAGATTAGCGTTCAGCACAAGGCACAGATGACTTGCTGGGATGTAAGGCACCAGATGAACTCCCCATCCCTCTGAATCTGCGTCCTGTCCCCTGCCAAAATAGTTCTCATGATCCTGCTGGCCCACAGACAAGTGTGTGCTCCCTCTGGGGAAGACTGAGGTTTAAGACGGTTTCTTTAACTTCCTCGCTCTCAGCAACTATATCACAGCCCTGTATATGGTCACCAAGTTATTCCTCACCCAAAACAGACTCAGTGCCACGAAATCTGCAAGGCCTGGCAAGTGATGGCACAAGGGCCAACAGTGTGCTGGAAAACACAGGGAGAGCCCTGAACTGGGGCAGCTGTCTGTCAGACGAGCAATATATGCAGAAATACCCTCCGATTAAGTGCCATCCACGCCTTCAGGCAAATTAGCTTAGTACATGAAGCAGGTGCTTGATTCTGCAGGCAGCCCAGAATGCTCCCCCCAGGGACTTGACATCTGAGCTGGGTTACAAGGACTCAGCCTTTCAATAGAGCCTCACAAAAGTCAGGACTGGAGAGCATGAGAAATGCAAGTACCGCCACCCTACAGAGAAGGGAAGCAGTACGATCAGTTCTCTGTTGTCAAGCACAGTCATGGTGTCTGGGTAAGCAAGTGTGACGATGATCAGAGTTTTCAGAGAGCCTGTACGATGAGACTGGGTGTGTTCAGGCTGTGTGGCCAGAGACATCGTAGCGCCCACTGGAGAATCAGAAATGCTTGATAGTCAAACTCTATGAAACTATAATCCGCCTTAACTTTCTTAGTCATAAATTGTTTGCTGTCTCATAGAGCCATAGTTAATTATCAAGAACAAGAATGTACTGCTTGCAGAATTCTGGTTACTAGAACTCTGTAATTTGGTTTGCAATGCTTAAAACTATTCACCAGTGCTCACTGCTTGCCCTAGCCCAGTTTTCCTTATAAAAGTTGATACCAACCAATAACACAGCTATAAAACCAGGAGGTAAGCACAGCCCAGGAACCTGGCAGCACTATGCCTATTTAAGAAAGATCTGCCCAAGTTCACAAGGAACTACATCAGCATTGCCTGCTCCCTATGTAGCTAGGCACTATGTGACAGCCGGGAGCTCTGCTACTGGTCCTGCAGCACCAGAACAGCTCAGAAACCACAGCTGCCCTCCCAAAGCACCTTGTTTTTACCACAGTAAACACAATTTCCCAATGTCCTAGCTTCTAGAAGTTTTCATTGTTCTTTTTGGTAAATTAATACAGGACAGTTTAGCATGTTCTATTAAGTATAAGAAGAGTACTAGGAGCAAAGGCCTCAAAGATGAAGGTAGTCTGGTCCCTAGCATTCTCTTTCGTACTTTAAAAGTCATTATGCTAGTTGTCCCCATCCCCAAGGAGATCTTATATAGTCTCTAGGCCTCTATTAACAAGAGGCCATTTTACAATAAGGTGAATGAACTACTTGGCCAAACTCAGCTCACCCAATAGGCAAGCAACAGAGCTGAGATTCCAAGTCCTTCTTTTTGGCTTCCAGTCCTCTGTGATTTCTGTCATTCCTCAGCACCCTTAAGCTGCGGAGCACTTGCATGCCTGTGTACATCACTTGCCTTCTCTACTTCTCACCAGAGGCAGCCTCATTAGCCTCTCACAATCCCCATTTAGTGTGCAGGCACCTGACTATCAGCTTCAAAAAGAGTGCTTATAGTTTGAGAATTTTGTATCCATTAACTTTACAAAGTTAAGACCTATGGCATTCAGAATCACATTCAAGAAACTGTGTCCTGAGGACTTATTAAAAAGGAAGGCTCTCCCCACACTGGCTGTCATAGGAACTAAAAGGCTGATGTGAAGCGGGATTCCCGGATGTTTCCAGGGCTCTCCTCCCACTCTGCACCCATCCCAGGGACCCTCTTCCACACTCCCATCATTATGCTCTTGGTCTGCACAGCTCCTGTGGCTTTCTCCTTCCTCCTTCCCCTACTCAGTGTTTTATTAGAGCCACCTCCTCAGCCCACAGCACAGGGAGGCCCCGCCACCTGAAACTTGGTGATTACACTGACCAAGTGACACCAAGAATTGGCCTGAGCCTCAGATCTCTCATCTATGGAGATAATAGCTCCCCAATCACAATGTTCTGGGACAGATTTAGTGTGACCAGAAATTCAGGGCAGTCCGTAGTGCCTATCACCCCTGTCACCTCTTGGTATTTTTTACCTGATGATGCACATTATGGCACAGATAGAAAAGCCCCTTCCTAAGTGCCACAGGCAGGGACCAGTCAGTGCAGGCAGAGACAAGGTTCAGGCTGAAATCTACTTCAAGCCAGTTGCCCGTGCTATATTCATATTCCTGACTATAGGAATGCTGGCCCTGGCTCAGAGATGGCAGAAGGGTGCAAAGGACAGCTTGGGACCATTCCTAAAGTCACTCTGCACTGCAGTCCCTAAGATCAAGGCTCCTCTGCAGATAGTCAACATTCCACGGGGAAATGATACCAGAAATGGAGAGAGCCTTCCTCAGTAGAGTATGGTCAGGAGTGGAAAGCCTGGGGAGCACAATTGTGTGCAGACTCACCAGTTGGTGGGAGGTCTCATTTCTGCCCCAGGACACCTAGGGAGACTAGAAGCTGCAGCTTGCAAATAATAGCATGAAAATAAAATCCACTATTGATTCTACAGAGAAAGATGCAGTTTCCTGTGTAAATAGTAAATAAATAGTCCAGCTGCTGTCCAAGAAGGTGAAAGTTAGCCATCCTCTCAAAAGGTTATTTTCTCAACATTCTTGCAGCAACTCACTGACATTAATAACATTAATTGTCTGCTGGGTCTCAGAGAGATGGAGGATGGGAAGAGTTCCCATTTCACTTTTCCTCCGTATTTCTCAAATCAAAAGGATAAATGCAAAAGAGGCTGTACTTAAATGTTACTTGGGCTTACAGCACAGTCATGGAGAGGACATGAGGCCCCGACCAAGCTCTCTCCATAGCAGAACATCCAACCCTTCACCCTTCACTGTTAGTTGTGACACTGAACATAGATCTCTTGACTTTGTTAGTGTTTGAAAGTCCATTGCCCTGCACCCTAAATTGTGATTTTCCCAGCTCTAGGATCTCTCCTCCTTCACTTGCCAAAGTTTCTGAATCCAGAAGGTAAGAAAAAACAGCATCATCTACAAAATGCAGCTGAGCTTCACTACAGCCACAATTCTTTCAAATCTAGCATACCTTCTCACCAGCTGTTACTTTGAGGAACCAGGCTAATTCCTGAGTAAGTTAGCTGTGACTTATCCTATTGACTACATGTAGTGAATGCACCTTATGAAAATAAGAGTGGCATAGCTTAGGTCCCATTTAAACACAGAGTGCAGACAGGGGTTATGCGAGACCTTACTCATATACATCATTGTTGACTTATTTCAATTCCTTTTTCACAGACCCAAGAACGAGAGACTTCTTACGTGCTGTTTATACCACACTACGCAACTCCAGCCAAGGCATTAAGACAGAGCTGACATGCACCCTTTTTGTAGAAGTGGGAACACCTCTGTCTCCCTGTTTTGTGGAGCAGGTCTCCTTGTGGGCCAACAGCAGTGTGCAGCCAGCTGACCTCAGTGAATCCAACAGTAGCACCATCCAGACCAACAAAGACAAATCTGGACTACCCACAGGTAGAAAAAAGCTATTCCCCTCCTAAGGTCAGAGGGCTGCCAAGGCCATATCACATATCGCTTGTCAGAAGTCATGGTGCTCAGCCACCCTCAGTTATAGAAAAAACTGGTCCCCTTGGGAAAACTTACACAGGGGTGAAGCTCTGTGAAGCAACTAAGGCTGACTCTTGTCCCCTTCTGCCTCTCTCCCCAGCCCCACCCTTTTGCCACACACATAAATATGTATGTGTACAAGCACACCCAAGCACAAAAATATACAGAGACAGTGATCTCCAAGATTCCCATCTCTCACACCCTATAAACTTTGTCCTCTGCCTCTCTGCTAGCAGTGAGTTTCCACTTAGCTTTGCTTCATCTATGATAATGATATTGAAATGCAGGAGGGGCCAAAAAATGTGATTGCTTGGGAATTTAGAGTAAGGAAATAATTCAAAAGAAGATAAAGTTTTATGAAATAAGATGTTCAGCTCTGTTTTACTTAGGGCAAAAAAAAGGCTATGTAAATCCTAACTATCTGACAACAAGGGAAGATTCAGAGAAGCATAGCAACTGCCACCATACCATTGTAATTATTATCAAAAAAGATGGGAATCATTCATCCTTACCAAGCATTTATTTATCTAGAACCTTTTGAAGGTCATTGTCTCAGTTCACTCCCACAGTAGTTCTAGGAGGTAGACACTAGTATTGTCCCAATTTTACAGTAAAAGGAACTGAGGCGTCAAGGGCCGAGTCTCCTGTCTGTCACAGGTCCACAAAGCCAGAATTCTCACCCAGATGGCATGGCTCCAGCAGCCTTGGGAACTGCAAAATTACCTAGAAATGTGGAGAACATTCAAGAGCCATTGTTGTTTCTAAAGCAGAAAAGAAAGCAGTAGGATATGTATGCACTGTAATTGAACAAGCTTGCAATACTCTCAGTTCTCTAGAATGTTTAACATCTTGCCCATTAATTTAAGAAGTGTGAATTCTCAGCCTGCTCCCTCACACCCATCCTCATCAAGGTCACCCTTCCTGTTCTCACCTTCGAGACTGGCTTTCCCACTACAGTCATCCAGGGCACAGGTCCACGACAGGATGCTGTGGTACAAATCCAAGGTTTCTATCTTGGTAATTGGCAGAATGGTGACTTTTCTCCTCACAAATACAGGACCCTGACCAACTTCTCCAACCTTAGGTTCCCTTGCCTATAAAAATGAGGAGTAACAGGTAAGTGAGAATTTGCTCAAGAGTACAGGACAGAGACTAGCCAGAGGTATGTGTTTATTAAATCAATAAAGGCCTAAGAGCTGACCATTTAAAGATTGTTGTTCCCGCCTGCTCCTCTCTTTGGTAATGCATGAATTTTAACCCTGACCTTCTAAAGACCATGCTGTGATGGCAGTTTCTTAGCAAAGGTTCAGCAAAGGACACAGCTCAGTGTGGGCAATGGGGACTAGAGGACGATATGATGTGCCACCTCCACGTCACGCCTCCTAGGCCAGGGCTCTGGGGGTGGAAGTGCCTAATGGTTCCTGAGAAACGGCCCAGACAGATGCAGGGAGAGCATCCTTGGTCATGAAAGAAGAGTATGATCTTCAGTGACAGCTAGTCATAAACACATAAGTGCACCGCAATTAACAGATACTAATACGTGGGTGACAGCCTACCTGCAGGTGTACGGGTATCAGGACCCAGAGTGATTTCTGAGTTCTCACCTCTGATTTCCATGGCCCATGCCCAGAATAGCAAGTTGAGAGTAGCTAGTATGGTCTTAAGCCTCCAGCAGTGCAAGGAATTTAGAGAATTAAATAGTTTTGAGCAAATGGAGAAGACATTGTGAAACATGAGATAAAAACAAAAAGGGAGAGGGACAGAGCAATATTACATTATCAAAAGATATCTTGTGTCTTGCACTTTTTATTTTTAACCATACTGCTTGCTTGCCCCCTTCCAGGGAGGGGCTCAGGAAGCCCAGCATGGGGGCAGACTGGGGCTGCATCTGTCCAGCTCGCCCTTGTGAGCACCATGACCTTCCAAAGCTCTTGGGAGAGGACTTTCTCCTCTATGGACTCACAACCTCTGCCTTTCACTTGTGCCAGTGGCCTCATCCATCAGGTCCCCATGATGCACCAGATGGCTGAGGTGAACTATGGTGAGCCCCTCTCCCTGGGTGAGAGGAAGGGAGGGCAAGCATGGGCCACGTGGGTGGTAGAGGGAAGCCCAGGCCTGTGCTCTTCAGGTGTTGATCCAGTTGTGTTTCTCTGTGATGTCATAGCCTGGGCTGTCACTTAAAAAAAAAGGCAAAGGGTGGGCCCACTGGATAGTGTGTGGCAGTAGGGTGATGAGGACGCAGATGGGTAAAAGAACCCAATTTCATGCTCAACATTCTGCTCTACACTTTAGTAAGAAAGGAGTTAAAGGAAAACCACATTCATTTCTGGACCAAACCACATCACTAGCAGGTACCCTCATAGGGAGTGTGGAGCTAGCATGAAGATTGAGCCCTAAGGCTCCCCAAAGCCTGCCAGACTGAAGGTCCTATTGCTTCTGTCAGAACCTTGACTTCTCAGCCTAGCTAGTAGTCTTCTTTATTAGGATTCAGGCACGTAGTAGGTGTTCAGGAAATGTATTTGTGTGTTTGTGAGATAAAAACTAAAGGGTGTCTATTGGTTATGGTTCCTTGTAGTTCTCGCCTTTTTCCTGTTGTCATTGCTGTTCTGACCTTATGGGTTAGTTTGACTGTCAGCTGCTTGGCAGCAGATGTGTTCCACGTGACTGGTTCTTCGCAGGACACAAGGTGCATTGTAGCTGGTAGATAGTGGATGTGGACTAAAGATCTACAGACTATGTGAACTATTTAGTGGGAACTATGTGCCCATCTTTTCCTACTGAACCTAAGATTCTGTCTTAAGTCGCTTCGCAGCTCATTCCCAACCCATACCAGGTTCCTGGTCCCCCCATCCTCCTAGGGACAGGACCTAAACTAGAATCCATTGTGAGACTCCTCTGCCCTCCTGGATTGTCTACATTACTCGCTGTCTATTCCTTGTTACTTGGCCTGCCTCTTGGTCTCCTTGTAATTGGCTATCTGTGTCTACAGCCATCTGCAACCTATCCTATCATTCCCTTCTAAAATGCTGCTTCAGCTGATGCCCTGGACTTGTCCTCAACTGACCATTTTCACTTCATTTGTGCCCATCCTGAAATTATTTTTTAGGTCACAGGTCAAATCTAGCCTGCACTCAGGTTATGTCAAATCTGTGTCGTGTTTTAGAAGCTGAGAAATCCCATAAGACATCTGGATTTAGACCTTTTATTGACAGATAAGAAAATCCAGCACAAAAGGCCTAGGGTCCCCATGGGCCAGGTTGGATGGGGTGCCCCTTTAAGGCAGTATGTATGGTTTTACATCATGCCTTTGTCTCCACTCATACATAGTGCTGCAGGCTTTCTGACTGGGGCCCTGTGAGGGCAGCTAAGAGATTCTGGGCCTTCAAATTCATAAGGAACTGTGTCAGACAGTCTTCAACCTCAAACTGCTCCAAAGGGGTGAGGTAGACACCTGGTTCACTGTTTCCCAAACTATAAATCATCTCTTCCCAAGGTCTGGCATTGTTTGGTCCCCCTGACTTCTGGGACAGAGTTAATTCCTGATCCATTGAATCTCCAGGCCACTTCCAGGATTCCATAGGCCATCAGGTGTCACTGCTGGAGCTACCATACCTGGGAAGTGCAGCAAGTCTCTTTCTGGTGATGCCCCGGGACAGAGACACACCCCTGGACCACATTGAGCCACAGCTTACAGCCAGAGTCCTTCACCTCTGGACCAGCAGGCTGAGGAGAGCCAGGATGGACGTGTTCCTCCCCAGGTGAGCAGCCATAGTCCCCTCACAAGGTACTCTACAATCAGCAGTCCATAGGGCCTGGGATTGGATCCAGGTAGTCTGACTCTAGGGTCTACCACTACTTACAGGGCTGAAACCTAGCGCACCTTTAGAGCATAGGGAAAGCTACCTTAGAGTCTGAGTCCACGAGTATCAGAATCACTACTGTCGTGGCACAGAATGAAAGGAACTACCTTCCTGGAGTCTTCCCAATATGATAACTCCATCTTCACTAGGGAGATCAGAGACCTCAGGCCTCTTGCTGCAGTGTCACGTCACAACCAGCTATCAAGGAGGGGAGGAAACACACTGCAGTTCCTGTAGAGCAAAGTGCCCCAAACCTTATCACATCCTAAGACAACTATCATTTTTATAGCATGTCTATCATTTTATCAAAATTCAGGAAGCAAGACTGTTTATGTAACCAAGCAAATATAATTCCAATCAGAAACCAGATTAAGGCATAACTGTTCAAAACTTAAAAGTCTCCCTGCTGAAGGTTTCTATTTGTTCTGAGTAGGAGGGAACCTGTGTCTTATATAAGCCCAGTAGGCACAAATGCACATTTCCAAAAAGTTAAACAAGGACAATAGATTTTGCTTTTCCAATGCACATTAGCAAGATACATTATTTTTACAAAAGGATTCTGGCTACAGCTTCAGATTGAGTTTCTCCGCTGCATTTGGAACAAGAGTAAAAATATAGCAAATCTGTAGGCCAGAGCCAAGGGAGGCGTGCCATGCACGGTCAGCATATGAGTTCTCTGTGGGCCTATCCACTCATGGCCTTGGTGTCACCTCATGGCCATGGCTCCCAGCTGGCAAAGGCAAAGACCTTGGCTGTTCTTTCTTTTAAGCAGTTAAAATAAACCCATTTCCTGGAGCTACAACAAATACAAAGGGTCCCAGCTGTTAGGCCAAGATCTAAAGTGAAATTCAACACAGCCAGCACAGAGGGTGAGCTTAAGTTTCAAATAAAGTCAACCTCTCAGAACCAGATATTCAGACTCCAGAGCAAAGCCCCACAACTTCACATTTGAACAGATCTCTGCAGCAGGAGCAGATCAATCTATTTCTTCTCATTATATTTGAGAGAAGCTCAGTGAAGGACAGAAAAGCAGCTCACTGTGAAACAGAGAGAAAGCCTGCTGCTGTGTTCAGGAGATGGATAGCTGTTCCTCTTAGAATAGCTGATGTAGAGGCTTGGGGAGATAGCTCAGTTGCTTAAGTGCCTGCCTGGTAAGCACAAGGTCCTGAGTTCAATCCCCAGTACTAAAAAAGAACAGCCGATGTAAGGAAGAAGCCCCAGGGAAATGAGGTTTTCTGGCTTGATTAATAGTTCCATTAAGAACTCTCCATTGTCTTATAATTCAGCTTTTAAAAATCTCAAAGCCTTGTCAAGCATCCCAGCACCTGAGAAGCTGAGCTGCGTGGTGTTTTTGTTTTGGTTTTTTTTTTTTTTTTTTTTTGGCAGAACCAGGGATTGAACTCAGGCCCTTGTGCTTTCCAGGCAAGTGCTTATTCTACTGAGCTATTTCCCTGGCCCCTCACTGCATGTTTGAGTCCAGCCTGGGTTACAAAATGAACTCAAAGCCAGCCTGAACTACAGTGAGACCTTGTCTCAGAAAACAAACAACAATAAAAAGAAAGAAAACAGAAAAAACCAAACCCTTGAGCAGTGATTCTGAAAAATAACATAGGACAAAGGAGAAAAGGAGGGAAGGCAGGATCTTAGTGACCCAATTAGTATTTAGTGGCCGACCTTATTGTGATAAATTTTTAAATGTCCCTAAGACTATTGAGACTCTTGTCTAAAAAGTGTACCAAATTTTTGAAAAATGAGGCCATTCCACAAGCAAGTCTAAACTATTTTTTTAAAGCTAGCTTATTGGGTACACTTCTAAGCGCCTATAATTCCAGCTATTCAGGAGGCTGAGAGAAAAGAGACCAGCCTAGATAACTTAGTGAGACCATCTCAAAATAAAAAGTATCAGGGATCAGGGATGTAGCTCAGTAGTAGAGCATTTGACTTGCAATGCATAATTCTAAATTCAATCTGTGAGAACTTGCTTTAAAATTGAAACTCATTAAGAGAATAAATGTAAAAGAAGTCAAATTGTTTTAGGTCTAGATTTAAAGTTTAAACTTTGGACAATGGTAGACACAAAGCCAAGTTCTGGTAAGAGTTTGTTCCTAGTTCCCTCAAATCATTCATTCATCATTTACTATAACCTCCTCTGTTATACTAAACACATGTTCTTTTCATTTAAAAAAAGAGCATAAATTTTTCACACTGTGGGCAGCAATGCATTGTATGACAATGAGATGTACTTTTGCACTAAACATCACCAAGCTGTTCATTAGTAGCTTCTGGGATAATTACGGTTTCTAACTTCCAAAGTAACCCTTGATTTAAAAAAAAAAATAAATGCATCGGACTATTCATCTTCAGGAGGTACATAGCATGTTAAAGAAATAATCAAGATTGCTTAGGCGGGGTTTGATCTCCAGTGTGCCATGCCGGCCCCACCCCTGCGGCACACTGAGATGGTGACTGGGACTGAGTGTGGTGTCACATGCCTGTCATCCCAACACTTTGGAGGCTGAAAACAGGAGGATCACTACAAACCCAATCTATGTAGTAAGACCCTGTAGAACCTATACTAAATACATTTTTTAAAACAAAATCAAGAAAACCAAGAATGAGTGTTTAAGTGCCACTTATATCCATGATCATGTAATGCCCACAAGAAAGACTATCATTAAATATCCAATATTCATTTAATGAGTATAAGGCATCTACATATCAAGATGCTGACCCTGAGCATTTTTCTGATATTAGATATGATATTATTTTAGGCTGTTTTCTATTGGTTTAAAAAAGTACACAAGGCTGGGTGCTTTATTTTTAAAAAGTGCAGGCACATTTAACACATAATTCTGGAGATCCCTGAGCATGATGCCAACATCTGCTCTGCTCTGGTGAGAGCTTTCCAGTTGCATCATAACACGGAGATGGTGTCCTGGCAGAGGTGCTTGTAAGACAGGGGGAGATTGCCTGGTGAGACCGAAAGGGGGACTTAAGGGCCAGGCTTGCTCTTTTTATAAGACCACCTTCATGGTTACTATTTGCAAAAACTATATGAATTCCTTCAGAGCGTGGTCCCCTCTGTGACTTAATCACCTTCCACTGAGTCTCACCTCTTAAAATTTCCTCAACACCATCATGCTTCTAACATATTATCATGTGAAGAGTAATTTGAACCATATCTAAACCATAGTGTCTCCTTTAAATCAATCAAATCTCATATATTCATAATGGGTTTTACTTTTCTTCAAGGAGCTCCTGATCGCCATGTATGAGCTAGCTTTTCTAAGGATTTTTTTAAAGTTGAAGTATAATTCACATAACATAAAATTCATTCCTTTCATTTTTTATTATGTATGTATATATGTATGTATGTATGTATGTATGTATATATGTATTTGGTTGTTATGGGGTCTCACTATGCAGCTCAGACTTGTAGTGATCCTCCTGTCTGCAGCCTCCCCAGTGCTGGATTACAGGCATGTACCGCTACAACGGACTCTGGCTGGTTTAGCCCACCCTGGGGGCAAGCCTGGCATAGCGTGTGGTGCTGGGATTGAACTGAGGTTCCTGTGCTTGCCTAAGCAGGCTCTTCAGCCTGCTGAGCTATCTCCTGGCCCCAGAATTCATTCCTTTTAAGTCCATAATTCATAAGGTTTTAGTGTATTCACAAAACTCTCCAACCATCACTACTATCTAATCATTACAGAACATTTTCATCACCTCAAAAAGAAACCCCATACTTACTAATAATTATTTCTCATGCCCCCACCCTAGCCCTAAGCAACCACTAATCTACTCTGTCTCTATGGATTTGCCTCTTCTGGACATTTCAGGCAAATTAAATTGTATAGTATGTAGCCTTTTGTGTCTACCTTCTTTCACTTACCATAATATTTTTAAAGTTCATTCTTACTGTAGCATAAATCACTATTTTTTCCTTTTTATGACTGCATAATATTCACTGCATGGATATACCACATTTTGTTTATTCATTCATTAACTTATACTTAGGTACCAACACAGTTTTTTGCTTATTTCTACTTTTTGGCTACTATAAGTATTCAAATGTGTGTGAGTTTGAGGGGAAATCTATATTTTTAATTATCTTGGATATATGTAAGAATAGGATTACTAGATCATCTCTGAGAAACTGTCAGAATATTTTCCAAGTGGCTGTTCCATCTTATATTTTCATGAAGTGTACATGTGGGTTTCCATTTTTCTGCCATCGTACTTAATGTGAAGTGCTATCTCACAGTAGCTTTTATTTGTGTTTTCCTCAGAATTTTTTCATAGTTTGTTAGTCATTTACGTAGCTTTTTTTAGAGAAATATCTATTCATATCCTTTACCCATTTTAAAATTTGTTGCCCTTTTAATTTTGAGACACAATTTTAAAAGATTTTGGATTCAAGTTCTTTAGCAGATATATGAGTTATAAATGTCCTCTCCAAATTTTTATGTTATCTTTCCACTGGATATATTGTCCTTGGAAGCACAAAACTGCTGATTTTGATGAAGTTCAAATAACCTATTTTTTCTTTGGTTTCTTGAATTTTATGTTATATCTGGGATACAGTGACCTGACCAAGATCATAAAAATGTATGTCTTCTTTTTTTCTAAGAATGGTTTAAACTTTATGTGGTTTGAATTAATTGTTGTACAGTTGACCTTTGAAAAATTTGGGTGTTACGAACCCAAACTCCCTCAGTGGAAAATCTGTGTACAATTTTTGACTCCCCTAAAACTTAAGTGTAGTCTGCTCTTGACCAGCAACTTTACCCCCAATAACACAAATAGTTGATCAACACATAGGCTGTGTTTTATGTGTGGAAAAATGCATGAGCACCTTAAGAGATCAGTTTTTTGCAGCAATATTCAATGTTTTGAAGAGATGAACTGGCTCCACAGACATGATCCTTAATTTCTTTAATTTTTTAATATTTGTAGGGTACAGGGTTTACTGTTCTTCCAAATTGTCATAACTTTTAAAAAATTTAGGGCCGGGGAGAGAGCTCAGTAAAATAAGTGCCTGCCTGGCAAGTGCAGGGTCCTGAGTTCAATCCCCGGTATGGAAAAAAAAAAAAAAAAAAAAAAAACAAGCCACATATAAGTGGACCCATGCAGCTTAAACCCATGTAGTTCAAGGGTCAACTGTGAGGTCCAATTTCATTCTTTTGGTTGTTACTATCCATTTTCCCAACTGCATCTGCTGACAAGAATATTCTTTTCTTCTTTATATTTTCTTGGTATCTTTGTCAAAACCAAGTGCCAAATAGATGAGTTTATTTCTGGACCTCAATTCTATTCTGTAGGTCAAGTGATCTTGATTGCTATACTTATGATTGCTATACTTAATACATTTAGAAATCAGGATGTGTAAGTCCTTTCATTTTTTTTCTGTTCAAGCTTTTCTTGGTTCCTTGCATTTCCACTAGTTTTAGGATCAGTTTACTAATTTCTGCTACAAAGATAGTGAGATTTAGACAGCATTTGTTTTGAATCTGTAAAAAATTTGGGAATTATTGCTAACAAACTATTACAAGCCTTGTACTCAGGATGTCCTTCATTTAGTTTGTTTTTCTTTCAGAAATGCTTTATAGTTCTCACTCTGTAGGTCTCATTAGTTTGCTAAATTACTTCTAAGTATTTTGTTCCTTTTGATGTTACTGTAAATGGAATTGCTTTCTCAATTTTATTTTTACATTGTTTATTGGTAGGGTTTAGAAACAGTTGATTTTATACCTTATGTTTATATTCTATCACCTTGACAAACTTATTAGAATAGTAGATTCTTTATATATCATGTGTAATTAGGAAAAGATTTACTTTTTCTTTTCTAATCTGGATGTCATTTCTTTTTTAATAAATTGTAATGGCCAGGATTGGATACATAGCCCACAGGAGACCAAATTATAGGAATTACAGGGTCTTTATTAATTTAGCCAGTGGCCAATGTGCTTCCCCCTCCAAACTGGGAAAACACAAAGACCCAGTTCTTTGTTCCCTACCAATTTATATAGTTTCTTTGTTGCTGTGGTGATCGGGCGGGAATGTGATGCCACTTATATCCTATAGTTGTGAGGTCTCAGGCAGAGGGATTTATGGCTAAGCAAGGCCAAATGGTCTGACTCTTATTGCCCTTAATTGGTCCTGTCTCCTCATCTCCTACATGTTTGTGAAGTTTTGACAGGGCAGGGGAAGGAAGAATGGGGTAATTTAGGCAAGGCTAAAAGGGAAAGTGGCCTGGCCAGATGTCTTCTATGTAAATACTTCAGGCAGGGGTCAAATTAAATTGAATTCTGCCTGTCTCTTCTACTTCTAAGGTGAATAGGGGATTATGCTAGATGCTACCCCTTACAGTCTTATTCACCTGCTATAAAATGTGAAATAGAAGTGGTAAGAGTATCCTTATCTTGTTCCTAATCTTGAGAGAAAGATTTCAGTCTTTCACTAGAAAGTATGATGTGAGCTGTGAGGGTTTTTTTTTTTATAGATACCTTTCATCAGAGAAAGTTATCTTATATCCTAAATTAGTTAAGTATATGATGTTTGTTTTTGATCATAAAAAGGTGGTAGATTTTATCAAATGCCTTTTCTTTATCTATTGGGATATGGTGATCTTTGTGCTTTAGTCTATTAATATGTTAATTAATTTTCATATGTTGAACATATCTTACATCCTGAGATAAGTTTCACTTAGTTGTGGTGGGATTTATATGATTCAACTTGCTAATTAAGGATTTTAAATCTATACTGATAAAGGATATCTTTCTGTAGTCTTCTTGTGATATCCTTCTCTGGTTTTGGAATGTTTATTGGTTGGTTGGTTGGTTGTTCTACTCAAATGATTGTTGCAGTCTTCTTTCTGGGTGTCTTCATAGCCATACATGAATATTATTCTTAACTTTTATAGTCATACCTTACTTTTGCAATCTTTAATTTACTAAAAATGGTATTATTCCATTTCATCACCCACCATAATCACTGCCCTTGGTTTTAAATAGTCCTTTACTCTTTATCAATATCACTGTAAAACAAGAAAACCAGTGATAACAAGTGTATAAGCTGTGCTAAACATTGTCCTGTTCGTGTAATCTTCACATCCTTACAAACAGTATTACACTCATTTCACACATAAGGACACTGAGGCAAAGGTGGGTCACGTAACCCTCCCTGAAGGTAAAGTATTTAATCATCTGTCAGTAAGAGACTGAGCCAGGATGAAAAACCCAGGTACTGGATTCCCAAGTTCATACTGTCAAATTCCTATGTTCTAGTATTTAGTTGTCAAAAGTTTATGAGCAAGCCTGATGCTATTTTTTTTGTCTTTTTTTTTTGAGACAGGGTCTCACTGTGCAGTTCAGGCTGGCCTTAAGCTCACTTTGTAGCTCAGGCTGGTCTCGAACTCACAACAATCCTCCTGCCTCAGCCTCCCTAGTGCTGGGATTACAGGCATGCGCCACCACGCCCGGCCTGATGCTATTTAAAAAAAAAAAAAAAAAAAAAAAAAACCTGGCCCTAGGTCTGGCAAGATAGCCCAGTGGACTAAGCACCTGCTTAGGCAAGCACAGGGACTGGGGTTTGATTCCTGGCACCACATGCTATACCAGTCCCCTGAGTTGGCCACTGAGACTACGCATGGTGGTACACACCTGTAATCCCAGCACTGGGGAGGCTGAAAATAAGAGGATCACTGTAAGTCTGAGCTGCATAGTGAGACCCTGTACCAAATACATTTTAAAAAAGGAACTGGCCACATTGTCTTGTATAGAAATGATAGTTGATGGTCTTGTCCAATATTTTCACTCCTGCAAGTTCTGCATGGTTTATAGAAAAAGACCATCTAACTTCCATTTTCAACCTTTTTATTTTTAAAGAAAAATAGTACCCATTCTAAAGGATGCTTCAACAGTCAATTTTGAAATGTCATGGTCTTGGGAAATAGTGTAAAGGTGGTATGTTTGTACTTTCTGCTCATATTTTGCCTACAGGCAAACCAAAGTTGCATTCCTTCTGCTGTGTGTGAAAGGCACAAGGTAAACATGCAAGCATATCTCATCCAATATAAGCATGATAGTAAGACTTTACTGTCAGTTAATCACAACTTCTTTTCTGCACCTGCAATATGTATGATGCTACCTGAAATATGAAGTAACAAAGTACAAATGATCAGAGCCTGGGCTCTGTTCTCCCACGGCCTAGATTTCAGCTATGGTACACTATTTTATTTATCACTAGGTCATCTTGGGCATGTGTCTTAATTCCTTAAGCCTCAGGTTTCACCTTTATCATGAGGATAATAATAGCATGGCTGTATGAAGAAACAAGGCAACCTACATAAAGCTCTTACCATAGTGCCTAGCACAATGTAAGTACTTACTAATTACTCTGAAGTGAAAATACAATAACCTCTCTCTGAGGTAGATAATATCATAAAAAAATGGTAATAAGGAGTAAAATGGTCTATACATTTAAGAGTAGAACAAGTGTTAGTGGGGATAAGGGCCAAAGGCCACAAAACAGCTGCAGAGAAGGGTCAATTTAGGATAATCATTCAAAGAAAATAGGAGAGACATAGAACAGAGAGCATGCATAAAGCTCCAGAGGTAGACAAGACCTGTTGATAGTCAGAATGGAGGACTTACAAAAAGAAGCAATGCATGAAGTGCAGGGACACAATCTGGGGGGCCCTTGTCCTAGGTTAAAAGTTTACGTATTATGTGGTGAGCATTAAAGTATATTAGGTGGGAATTCTATATGAAATGTGATGGTTTGCTTTTGCTTTTTAGATTTAGGATCCAAAATCAATTCAACTTAAAAAGCATTTTAAGGTCTTGGGGAGTCACCGATCTTTTTGATCCACTCAAAGCTAACTTGAAAGGAATTTCAGGTAACAAATCTCCTTCTAAGATGTTTGACATTGCTTGGAATGATTTTGTTATACTGATTAAAGGGTTTTATTTCCTTTTGGTATCAAACCTATATAAAAGAATAAAGAAAGTACTTTGCTTTAAACAAAAACAAAAAAACACATTGTTTCTGATAGCCTAATTTGGGTTAGAGTTGGTGAAAGGACGTTCCTTGAAACTGTCAAGCACGGTATTCAGTGCTAAGTCAGGGGCCAGGACACAATAAGCTCATCCCTCTGTTCTCAAGTCATGATCAAGGCCTCTCAGTAACATTGAACAGCGATAGAATTTTACATTCTGCCTTACTGCTGTCAGGCCAGGCTCACAATCCCTTGTTTCTGCCTTCTTTCATTTCATCAGTCCCTATACCTCTTCTGTCCTCTTCCAATGAACATCTTCAACTTTCCCTCATCTATCCAATTTCCTTTCCTCAAACTATACATGCACTTGTAATGTTGCCCTCAAATGTTAACCTTCCCACATGAGCAATGATTTTTTGTGTATGATTAACATGTTTCTAACAGTCAATAATGGCTATTTCCCTGTGCTTTGAAATTACATCAAATATAAAAGAGAGTAGAATCCTAGAACCTATATTCAGAATCCCCTCAGGAGACCATAGCCTAAAATACTACCAACCCAAAGCTCAGGTTTGTTTCCACTATGGATAGTAAATTCTGTGTGGAGATGACACTAGCAGGCATTTTCACTGGACTTGACATTCCCCTTACCTGAGGAACTTGAAAATCACTAGTTTGAATGTTAGATTATCATAACACAGGGAAGTTTTCTAAAGCTTTTTTTCCAGAGTATTTATAAGTAGTCACAGAAAATAATAGGAATTTAATAAGACTTGACATAGAATTTAAATGTGCCTGAACAGACTGACTAGCAGTTATTTATCAACTGAAACACAGGAAGAATAGTCTAGTATAGAGTAGCAAAAGCCTACTATCTCTGGGCTGAGGTAGTTCAGTGGTAAAGTGCTTCCCTAGCATACATGAAGGCCTGGAGATTCAGCCCCCTAAACTGAAAAAAAAAAATTTTTAAATAAAAGATGAAAATAAAAATTCCACTTGATCACAGTGTCAAGACAATACTTATAGTATTCAGTTACATAGCTAATAAATACTGATTTCTGACTTTACTATGAAATTTCCTTAGTTACATTGGCAGAACCCAACCCTGGAAGGAAATGGATAAATACTACCGTGAAAATACCAAGAGGGCAAGAAATGAGTAATTAAGTGTATTTTACTTTCCATTATGTATAAAATCTAATCATTCAGCCCCAAAGCTTAGTTACTGCTGATACCAGTAATCATCTAAGTTCAAAATTTTAAGGTCACGGGTTTCATCTCTAAGACAAGCAAGAAAAAAAAAAAAAACCAACCTTTGGGGTCATTCTTGACTTCTCCTTCCACACCACTACATTCAATTAGGTACCATGACTTGTTTTCTCTTAAATCTTTATCCCTGTATGTCCTAGAAGGAACATAAATCCTGTGTCCTCAAACAGAACTGTTTTATCTCCATCAATTTTGTGTCCTAAAATGATACTGAGTTTAAAACCTCCTATTGGTAAAGACATATGCCTGTTATCTATCAAATCACTATTTTTTTTTTTTTTTTTTAAGAGACCTTGCCTCTTTTTCTACTTCGTCTACTTATACTTGTTGAAACTAACAGAAATATAGGCAAAGGAATATGGCTTAATTATCCAGTAACTTCCATGTGATAAATGTGAAGCTTGTATTCATGTTTTCTACTGACAAGACACATTAGCCTTCTAATCTTTTCCTATACAGTTTTGTTCCTTTAGAGCAGAAATCAGCAAATAATGGTCGCTACCTGTTTTTGTAAATAAAATATCATTGAAACCATCAGCCTATTCATTTATAAATCATCATGGCTGCTTTGCTGCTTTAACAATAGAGTTGAGTCACTGGGACAAATACAATAGGGCTGGCAATAGAAAGAATTTTAGTATTGGGTCCTTCATGTAAAAATTTGCTGACCGAGGTATTGTTTTCCAGTACCCTTCCACAGTCAAGACTGTAGTCATGTCTGTGCCCATGTGAGCTTCGGGCTGAGACAAGGCCACTGAATCTCCCCAAGAAACCGTTGCCTCATTCCTAAAACAAGGATAGCTATCATCCACCTAGTCTCAATTGTTGAAATGAAGAGATTGTAATACACAGCATAGCACTGAGTGTACAGTATAATGAAGAGGATGCAATCAGAAAATGTTGGCCTTGCAGCCTCCGGTGAGCAAGGAGTCACTAGGCAGTTTTGTGCTACTGATTGAAGCCACACGGAACATTTAGTATTTCTTTCCACTTCATCCCAAAGCTCAGCTCAGCATGTTTTTACATAAGCTCCCCTTGTCTAAGTCATTTGTCTTCCTTCTTAAATAACTCAATATAATTTTAAAGCTCAGCTGAATCTAGCATTTAATCCCTCCCCCACAGACACACGATATTTGACACTAAATGAAGCTTTTAAGAGTAATTCCAGTGCTATTCACACCAAAACGTCAGGTAGACACCCCCTCCTCAAGCAATCCCAATTCATCATAGGATCAATAAGCTCTTTTACAGATCCATGCCCCATAGTCCAGGAAATGTTTGTGCACAAAACTGAAGAAACTATTTTGTTCTTTTGATTTTATATGTGCATAATCAATTTCTGTCTCTGCTCAGTAAGCAGTACAAGCTCTTGATACCATGATTTTAACGAGCAAACCATCCAGAGTACATAAGTTAACTTAGATTGCACCATCCATCTGGTGAGCTGTACAGAAAGGGGAAGAGAAATAGAGAAAGCAAACAACCACAGCCTAGGATTAGAGTATCTTAGATTCACTTTCTCTTTATGTGCTGGGCTGCTGCTATCTCTCTCTCACACACACACAATCCATCTCTTCATAAGGAAGTGAAAATAGGAAGATAAGTTAGAAACAAGTTCTAGCACGAACTTCAAAAGGCACTAATTCTGCCAAAAACAATGATAATTAGGACAAAAGAAACAGCAAATTGTATGTTTATCCTACTTGCTGAGCTGAGGCTGAAACTAGAAACAAGGACATATACTTCGCAAATCTTGTTTACACAATGTCAAGTTATGAAGAATCAAAAGCAGCTTGAGTAGCTGAAAAAATAATGGCCTCCACCAACAAAGTGGATGAGATAACTAAACCATTTGGCAGACTTGCCAAACACCTATTCTTTGCTGGGCTTTTGCTGGGTTCTATACATGAAACATCATTTCCTTATAAAGCTTGTTTTATAGGGAAAAGGGTGAGGGATGACTTTTTCCTTTTTTTTGTCTTTTTGAGACAGGGTCTCACTATGCAGTTCAGGCTGGCCTTAAGCTCACTTTGTAGCTCAGGCTGGTCTCAAACTCACAACAATCCTCCTGCCTCAGCCTCCCAAGTGCTGGGATTACAGGCATGCGCCACCACGCCCGGCTTAACTTTTTCCTTTCAACACTCACTGAATATTCATACATGTGCCAAGTATTACAATACAGGTCAGGCAAAGTATTTAACATGAATACATAATTTTTGCCCTTTATAACTAACAATGCTAAATACCTTTAGATGTTAGAAAAGAAGAAAGCATTCTGGGAGGGTAGGAAGAATCTTTCCACTTTGCTTTGGATATAAAAATGTAATATAACTGGGGATATAACTCACAAGCAGTGTTTGCCTGGCAAATACAGGGTCCTCAGTTTGATTCCAGGTACCAAAAAAAAAAAAAAAAAGGCAAGACAAATAGGTTTATGGTGGGCCACAGTTTCCCCAAATATATTCTCTGAATGCTAATCTTGTAAACTAGGGAACATGAGATAGTGTGGAAGGTTTCACTGCTAGATACTACATTGTGTTTCTTCTGTAAACATTCCCTGTGAACATTAGCTAATCAACAGCTCTGAGAAGTTTCCTACTCAAAATTAAAGTGTAGAATTCAACCCACATCTCCTACAATTAATCATGGAATCTTTGCAACAGAATAGCACTTAAACCATCTTAAGAGCAAATTTCATGAAACGATGTTGTTATGACTTTCAATGACACTAAGTTGCCAACCCAAGGACAAAAAGGCCAGAATTCATCATGCACACATTTCTAGGTTGTTTTCATTAATTGCATAACATTTCAGCAGCTACTTAACAAAAGCAAACACTATAAGATCAAAGGAAAAGCACAAACTCACAAGTAACTCCCAAATTTTCACTGTTATCACAAATGTTGACCTTTTGTAAAGATAAAATTTATAAGTCGCTGATGGTGGAGCTGAATAAACACAAAATTGTTATTGTACCATTTCTTAAGTCTCATGGAGAAAAACTGCATAAATGAAACTCACTTGACACTAACACCCAACCTATTTTCCTGAAGACAGTCATGAGGTCACATAGTAAATCCTGCTCATGACTGTCAAAGAACTTTTCTGTATCTGTAATTTTAGTAGTGTTTGCTCATTGAGCTAGGAGGGGCTAATTTATTTACTTTTTGTATTTTTGAGGTAAGAGTCTTGCTATGTACAGTTCACATTGGCCTTGGACTCAGGTAGCCTAAACTGGGGGTTCCTTCTGCTCAGCCTCAGGAGTGTTGGGATTACAGGTGTGTGCCACCATGCCTGGTGGAAGGGGCTGGTTTCTGGCAGAAAATTTGTTTCTTATCTCAAAGACCAATTGCTAGTGCCAAGTAATTCTTTCCATGGATTCCCCCCTCCCTTCCTCTTGCCCATTCCTGTCCTCTTCCTGACACTGGGAAATAATTGTTCCTCACATTGAATATAGCCAATTCATAACATCCTGTGTAGACCTTAATTAAAAGAATGCTACTTATGTTATATTCTGGGCTGGTTAGAACATCCACGGGCCACGGCCTCATACGCACATACCTCAAGTAAACAAAGCTTTCTTGAAATACATCAAATTTATTATTCTAATACTCAAGCTACAGACCATTCACAGGAGGCATACTAGACATACCTCCTGCAAGATGCTAGTGTTTGAATGAAGGCTGGGTGGAAATGGGCTTTGGGTCCAAAAATCTATATTCTGTATTCCCAAGTCTGTCCCATCAGATGTATGATCTTAAGTGACTTAGCAGGCTCCTCTAAAATAAAATCTGAAATGGTCAATTTCTAAAACTTCTTATAATTCTAAAGGTACTTTGTTGTACCTTCAAGGACCATTTCATATTTGGGGAACTGTTTAAAAATGCTTAATGGTTAAAAATCTGTCCATTCCTGGAAGTTATCACTCACAACCCTATGTTAAGCTTGTATCTTTGATATTGTTAAATGCACACAATATTATTTATTTATTTATTTATTTATTTATTTATTTATTGCGGAACTGGGGACTGAACTCAGGCCCTTGCACTTGCCAGGGAATCGCTTATTCCACTGAGCCATCTCCCCAGTCCCTAGTGCACACAGTATTAGCACTTACATTTTCTTTGCAGATTCTAGACCATAAGGCAAGCTAATTAATAACTAATTATGCAGCCATACATTAGGCACATTTTGAATGTACCATATTATGTATCTTAAAGCCTGTTACAAACCTGAAACTTTCCTATTTAAAAGTTACTTTTAAATGCAGCCGAAAAAAAAAAAGAGCATTCAAGGGAAATCATTCAGAAGCTTGCTGAAAATGATTACCAGTGTATCAAGTTTGCCTTTTAACAAATCCTGGCAATTCTTTTAATTGTAAGTTTTAGAAGTACTGGCTGAATATTTTAATGTGTTTTAAAAATTACTGAAAAATTAAATATTAATTTTGGCAGTTATTAGATAAATTGTAACAAACTGAGGTTTTGAAAGTCACATAAAAATATGGGAACTTGAGAATTTCTAAACAATCTCTCCCTACTGTAAGTGGGCAATATTGGATACTATTTTATAGACTGTTCTTTAAAAATGTACACAAGTCCCTTTACAAAATACATAGAAAAACGTAAATGAACAATTCACCTGCTTGTCATTTCCTGAGGCTAGGCCTAGACGGCTTTTACGTTTCTGAAGCAATCCACAAGACGAAGATGGAGGTTTCAGAAGAAGGAACTAAGGCATCTGCAGCCACAGGTACGTTCAGAATGAATGCATAACACCTGGTCATGTTGTTTGACCGTGTGCACCTTTGTTCTGTTTATTTAGTTACATCTTTAATTTCAAGCCTTTCCATTTATGACTCCAAGCTCAGATGTAACATAACATTTTTAAAAAATGTTAAAACATTTTTCAAAGACACCCATTTTGAAAAGGATTTGTATCCTTGCCCTATAAACCAGGAATACAATTTTCCTAAAAATTACCTTTAGGAAGGAATGTATTCTATCTACTCTTTTGAAAAGATAGGCCTAGTCTAGTTAAAGGGGTTATCTTTTTAGTTTTCCCCATTTGCACCCTATCAAAACACTACACACACACAAAAAAAAAAAAGTCAGTGTACTCAGAACTCTTAAAAAGCAAACTTTGTATCTAATTCAAATGATTTTTTTAAAATAGAAAGTGGAATGACATTCTACTCTTTATCTTCATTGCAGCTCTGTTGTTACTGAAAAGGTCTCGGACTCCTGTTTTTAAAGCAAACCGGCCATTTCTCTTTTTCCTGAAAGAACCCAGCACAGGTATTTAGTTTTTGACAGGATTCACGTAATTATTTACCTCCATCTATCTAGAAACAAGGGCTCTAGGCCTTCCTGCTGGTGCTTCTGAAGCCTTTTAGCTACAGTCTTATATCCTGAGAATGGGGACTATTTCATGTATGATTGAAACTATTATCCTTGTTCTATGCCTGTTTTACTTAGCTGTTTTGTAGTTATTATAATTTTTTAAAAAATTCAGGTTGCTACGTCTGGATTAAGGCAGTAAATTATACATACTGCCTTTTATTCCCCAGCAGTGCTGATAACTGAACTCAGAATCTTGTGTATGCTAGGGAAACACTCTACCAGTAAGCTATACTATACTCACCACCCTCACTCAATCCAGCTATTCCTGTCACCCACTTGATTCCCTTCATGGTCATTTTTGGAAAGAAGTTAAGTTCTTCAGGCCACCCAACTGTATTAGGGAAGTTTCCCTGGGACTCTTAGTGACTCTAGTATTTCTGGTGAATGCACTTGGATTTCTATCCTATTCTCCTTTCTCCAAAATCACGTATTTGGGACCGGGGAGATTAACTCAGTGGTACAAGCACCTGCCTGGCAAGTACAAGGATCTGGTTTCAATCCCTGGGATCACATGCCACACTAGCCCCCAGAATCCCCAGATGTGATGAGCTGGTCACCAAAAACTGGATTACATGCCTGTAATCCCAGCATTGGGGGGGGGGGCACTAAGACAGGAGGATCAATACAGGTCTGAGTTGAATACAAAGACCCTATACCAAATAAGTACAATGAAAGATTTTTTTAAAAAATTAAAAAGTCAAATATTTATCTTACTATATTATGTCTCATTGTACAGATAGTATCTCAATCCAAATATAGTACAGAACAGGCAAAGCCTTATTTTAGCAAATGAGAAAATCAAACAGATGTACATTAGGCTTCAACAATGTTGAATATAACCTTGTTATTTCTCTTAGTGCTCCTCCTCCCCCTGACATTTATTAGCCTTAGAAGAGATTCTCAGTAAAGAGTTGTTGGCAATCTACACTGTAATAAATATAGGATGGAACAAAACTAATAAAATCAAGCAAAGGTGGATCTACTTTAACTAAACATCAGGCATTACTTTTATTTATAGAAAGAAAAAATTCAAGTTAGAATTACGAAAATTATGCAGTTTTACACAAATTGTTAAGGAAATACTGTCAACATCATTTTATCTGAGAATCATTTGCATACTGCTATAACGTGTGCTAGAAATCAAAGGAACATTTTTTTGTGACAAAAAGTTTAAGATAATTGTTCACTTGAAAATAATTCAGGGATTATTCGGCAAGAGAAAAACCATCAACAGAATATATCCACTTAATATATTTCACCACAATCATCCCAATCCCATTATGATCAGATGAAAATGACTTATCACTCAGAACACACAGCAGTTTTCTTAGAATTGATACATGTCAAAAAAGGAAGATGAAAATGACAGCTCTACTCTCTCAAGAAACCAAGACTAACCTTGAACAGAAAGATCATTACCAAAACCTGATAACCAATAGAAGGCATTAACAGTTGCAAGAGAAAGAATTTTTAAAAATTCAACTGCATAAAAATGTAATACATTTGAACTAAGAAAGGCCATACCACTAAGTCAACATTACAGGTTTTCAGAACTACCTCAGTAATCAAGATGAAAATACAAGGTTAATTCAAAATCAGGTCCCTAATTCACCACAGATCTGAGTCTTTGCAAACTTAATTTACCTTTCTTTCTGGGAAGCACTTGTTCACACTCTACAAGGCAAATGGCTACTGACAGTAGTTACTGAAGAAATGAGAATCGAGTCTCAGCCTTTACTACTCCAAATGATGAATCTTACTGGATAAGAGCAACTAATCAATCAGCTGACAAATGGAATGTTTGTATCATTAAGAAAAGTTATCTAAAAACCTTGAGATTTATCTTTCAAAAATATTATTTGCCAGGTCTTAAGGTCATTTAGTGACCTAAAGGGCCAAAAAGACAAGATACTTTCCCCAAGTATATTCTCTTTCCCCTTTACTGACAAGAATTCTACAGCAAGTATTTTGCTAATTAACATGCCCAGTTTCTTAAAATGCAAAGCCTCAGAAGGATGAGATGTAAAGCTTTAGTTCTGATGGATTTTAAATCTTGCGACTAGGTTCTGGGATGAGGCTGTAAAAAGGCCTAACGATAAAGATATTAAAAGATGAAAAGTAGAGACAGAACAAACTGCTACTTTCCAACTTCCTCTATAGGGTTCACATTGAAAAATGCTAAATGTAAGTGGTGTAAAGATGACTTTGAGAATCAGAGATGAAAATAAAAACTTTCTGATAAAGCAAGTTGTAAAAACAGACTAAATCTTTTTTTTTTTAAGGTATTCTTAAGTATGAACTTCTATCTGAATGACTTCTAATACTTTCTATTAATCTCAAAATCTAAACAAAAAAATTTAAACCAGACAGCATATTTATGACTTTGTGTAGTTCTTGCTGAATTTAGCAATGTGATGGCAGACAACTACTTTAATAATTCCACCTAAATTGATTCTTGCTTTACTTGAAAGGTCTTTTGTAGAGGTAAAAAAGGTTTAAAGAAATACATATTAAAAAAGCGTATGAAAATACTATGTAACGTTACATTAAATGCTTCTTTTTCTTGACAGGGTTTGTCTTCAGTATTGGGAGAGTTTCAAATCCCCTTGACTAAATTTGCAGATTTCAAGAATGTCCTCCACTTTCATAAATGCTTTTCTTCATAAAAAAATTAATTTTATCTTGCTATACCCTTGGAATTTAAAAAATGTTGTAATAAAGTGTAAAAAGGGTATTTAATTTTCAAGTATTATCAAACTAAAAATATTTCAATTTTTAAAATAATTTTATAAGTTTTACTGTCTCTTAACCCAAATCTATTGTATAAATGTTAACCTTTTGTACTGGTTACCCCTCAAGCCACTAAAAGGCACAGCAGTGATCTATGAATAGAGAGTAAGTCAGGTAATAGGATCATAAAGTCACACTGGATTGTAGAGTGGAAAATGGTGTTGGTTTTCCTCATTCTGTGTAACTCAGGAAATATAAAATGAACAAAGTGATTTTAAATCCAGCTCCCTTTCATTAAGCTTCTCAATAAAGTTGGTAGTTTAAGTGACAGAACTGCAGAGCAGAATGAAGACAGCAGAATGAAAAGATCCCCTTTGGAACCCTTAACATGTGGCAGGCTTTTCTAAACATGATATGGTGCGAAACTGTTAAAGGCTAGTAGATACCTCAGTGTATGTAGTGTACCCAAAGCTTAATACTTAACTAATAACCTCAACTTAGTGCCACCAGCAATCATAGAGAACAGAAAAGGGGTTGGAGGCATAAAAAATCATAGTATCCAAAATAATCCTGTTAGTATCTACCTACTATCACAGCAGGCATAGCCATTCCAATTATTCAGGAAGAAATGGGAATATGTTGGCATGGCCAACAAAAACTGTGAACATAGAGTAACAAGATAATGCAGATTATGTAACATGTAATTACAGCTAGGTTGAACAAATATGAACTTCAAGTGATGTATTTTCCAATGTCAAAAAGCAAGGCCTTTAAAATTCCATTATTCAGACGTTTTTAAGTGATTACTTTAAATGTGATTATTTCCTAAACCACACAAGAGTAAAATAGAGCATTTATTGATGGGATAACAAAAGTGCTTTTCTTAAATATTCTTCAAAATACATTTGTACAACTTACAATAATATATCCAAAATAACTGTATATACAAAACATTACCTAGTTTTAATGTATGTGCTTTTTTGTCCCCAAAAATTCAAAGTAACTTTTTAAATTTTTTTTGGCAAAATTCAACCTTAACAGAGGTGACAATTTAAAGGTTGGTTAAGAAAATAGAACCTGAGGGAAATTGACACGCAGAGTCAATGACAAGCAAGATTTGGAGGAGTATTTTTAGTTTGTTAAATAAAAATGTTTCTTAGAGTGATACTTCTTCACATTACAAAAATAAACCAAAATGAAGAAAAGATCACTGTAAAATGATGGAAAAAGGATCTGTTGACTTGCTTTTAGTATTTCAAATATTCAACAATGCATGTCAAAAAATGAATGCAAGATCACAACAGTCTTGTATTTACTTTGTATTTGGAGAAGATAGTGAATTAAGTGGCCACATTCTATTTATTTTTAATTGCTATTAATATGGTTGATTTGATTGGCTCTTCGATGAATTTCATCCAAGAAGTTCTCCAGTTGTTCTATTAGCATTCGTTTTTTAAACCTGTATGAAAAAATAAATAACATCACTCTCAAATACTTTTTAATGCTTAGTATATACCAACATGATGTTTGAAAAATAAAATCATTTGCTTCTGGTAAAATTTTTCAAAGTGAAATGAAAAATCAATATTCTATGACATTTTAAAATATGTTGGAAGATTTATAAGTTATTGTACAGAACAGTAACACAGTTTGTCTTTTAAAAAGGTAAGTTAGTCCTAGAGACAATGGGAAAGGAGTTATTCCCCTTATAACAAAAGAAAAAAAGGAAAGGTACACCCTAACATATACAAGGATTCCAAATACTCAGATTTGGGATCCCCAGCAATTATTGCAGCATCATCTCATGTCCTTTGAAAGTTGAGTGTTGAAAGGAATATGAACAAAGTATAACTATCATTCCTTGCAAAATATAAAAGAAAATGAAAACTGAGCAGTGGCATTTAACATCCATGTCTACTATTACAAATTAAAAGGCAATAAATCAGAGATTTGATTCCTGTAACACAAGCCACAGCAAACAGTTAAAAGTTCAAGTGGCAAATCTTAAATTTTTATAGGTATGACGAAACTGCAAACTGCATTCATCTATATAAATATTAGGAGCACTAATGCTCTTTGCTATGCCTGTTTCTTCTCTCAAATAGTCACCATATTATACATCTCTTTTAAAAGCTGGCAGGAGTACAGGTACTATCCTGCTAAATCCAGGATGGGGTCTGAGCTGACAAAAAAGCAGAAAGATATTATCATAAAGATTAAAGTACTAGATATTTTTCGAGAAAAACTGAAAACATCATATCACAGTGATTTATGTTCACCCATGTTCATAGCAGTGCAATTTGTCACAGCTCTTGGAAGCAACCCAAATGCCCATCAACTGAGGAATAGATAAAAGAAGATATGGTGTTTTTACAAAATGGAGAATCATTCAGCTATAAAAAAGGATGAATTTGAGGGTTTTATAGGTAAACAGATGCAATTACAAATGATACTCTTAAATGAAATAAATCAGACCCACATGTGCAAACATCATCTTATCTCCTTAGTGTAAGAACCTGAAAGCATAAATAAAATCTGAAGAGTAAAAATAGATACTGTGAAAATGGAATAAACCTGTCCAAATGAAAGGAATTACTGACATGGGGAAAAGGACAGGAGAGGGAATAGGGGAAAGATATATATCTATGCATGTAAGCAGGATGGTCTGGATAACTGTACTGTGGATTTCTGCTGGTCTATGACAAGGAGCAGTTAATGCTTTTTTTTTTTGTATTTTTTCCTTTTCCTCTTTTCTTAATTTCTTACAACTTTGTCTTTTTCTGATTTTGCATGCATATATCTGAGAATTTGAGCAACTAATTTGAAGAACACTATGTAATACAAAAAATACTGTTGAATTCATATTGTTTAGTGAAATTCTGTATTACTTGCAATTTTTAATACTACTTTGTTTTTTCAATTTTTTTTTAAATCTTAGAAAAGAACAGAATAAATATTCAAAACAATGTTAAATTTATGGCCTTATCATGATCTTTTAAAGAGGACAATGCTCTAGTCACTCAAACAACAGAAACAACAAAAACTTACCTAAAACATTTATATAGCATGGAAGCCAGGAGACTGATTAATGGGTATTTTGATATTTGATGAAATAAACCCTAACTTTTCTTATAATAATAAAATTTAAAGTTTGATGAATAAAACACACTTTTAAGCTTACATAACTATGTGTCCCAATTAACTGAACTTTTTAGAATTATAATTTTGATTCACAGTCTTTATATTAAAGTATATAACGCAGGGCTATTGAAACAAAATCATCATTTGTTTAACTTTGTTCCTTTTATGTCTTCCCATGTAAAAACAAACTGTATTCAAATATTGCCTTCTGGGCAATATTTCTAATCACTAAATAATTATATGACTAAAAAATTATAGGCTGTAAAGACACAAAAAAGCTACAGTAAAGGGAAAACAATAATTTTGAAAGTATCCAGTAATTTGCAGGGAGAAAAAGTACCACCTAATTCCTAAAGAATTGGTGTACAGCAACATTTTAAGTGAATTTTTTGCCATAAACTAGTAAGTATACATATATATGTTGTTATATGTCATGTATATGAATAAACAACACAGGTACACAATGATATTATTAAAATACTGTCTATAGATATAATGGAAACTCATTTCATCACCATTTCATAGCATACAGAAGTTTATTTACCTTGATGCTTCTTTAATGACATTTTGTAAAAATATTAGCCTTGTTTGTAAACTGCCTTGCACGTGCTTCAGTAAAGTGAAGATTCTTTCATATTCTTGAAGCAAAAAAGAAAAAAAGTGAGTGGCTTTTTTGGGTACTCTTATTCAATATTTTTCTCTTACTATTTTTATATTAAGATACAGCACAATGAAACATTCTACCTAAAAGCTTTATCATCCTTTAAATATTTTTTAGTACATTTCAACATATGTATGTAAAAATATATATTATCAACAAAGATTAACTCATCAAACTGCATTTATAGCAAGTTTCCACTGAGGTATCAAAGTTTAAAAGGATGAGTTCAGTATTCTGCTGAAAAATAAGAGGCAAGTTAGTGGCCTTCACAAAAGCCCATCCTTATCACTTAAATTCTAAACTACAACTAATATTGTGGTAATGAGGAATGAAGGGGGACACACAACACAGCTTAAGGATGCTATTTTAAGTTTTCACCTATAACTCCACCAACATCAGAATCTTACCTACTTCTGGCCCACCTACAGGTCACTGTACCTTGAGGGTGGTAATCTATTACCATCTTCTGAATAAACACCAATTAATTCTCTTTCCCTACAAAATTCTTTTGTGTTTTATACTTTTTTTTGTGGTGCTGGGATTTGAACCTTACACTTGGCAGGCAGGTGCTTATTCTACTGAGCTATCTTCCTTGCCCTTGTATTCTATACTAAATAGTTATTGTAACCTTATTTTTTGGCTTAAATATACTCCTTGTCACTACCATATTTTAAACACAGTAGTATGCAAAATAACAAAAAAGGGCATTACAGACATGAAGTCATTTAATATTCACTGTTTCTAGGTTAGCTGCTAGATTAAAATTCCAGGTGCTGGTTCAAAGAAAACTTTAAGACTCGAATTCCTGTCACAATAGGAAATACACAATTTTCTGTATTGTTTTCTTTGGCTCTCAGTCTTTGCTGCCCACCATATCTAATACTCTAAAACCTTAAGAATATAGTAGATATCATTTGGTAGCTGAATAAACAGTCACATATAGCTCAGATACTATTCAAGACTATCTAGAATCAGATTTACATTTTTAGTTGACTTGTTTTTGGTTTTCTGGGCATAGAGAGAAATCAAATCTGAGGTTTGTCTCTTAAGTATACATACTTCGTCCTGGCTTTCGGATCTCTTTCATTATTTGTGCTTTTAATTCAGTATTGATTTCTTCATGGCTTCTGCAATGCACTAATTTCTTTCCCTTGTTGAGTGAAGATGCTGGTATATTCTCTTCAGCACATTGTTCTTTATCTCTTGGCTCCTCATGATTTTCTAAAAACCCGCCAACAGTGAGGTCATTAGTTCCCAAATGGTCATGATCAAAAGCCTCTGTATGATTGGTTGATCGCTCCAGTAAACTGGCTGGAGAAGATGTTGAAAATTCAGTATCCACAGCATTTGGTGTAATGTCTGATGAAAGTTGGTCTGTAACATGATTTTCAACCACATCGTCTACTGCTGCATTGGTAGTTTCTGAAGCTAAAAAAAATTGAGATATTACACACATAATAAAGCCAGAGAAACATTACTAGAGTAAATCAAAACTGATTCCCTTGACTAATGTAAATTTAAAAATTCTGTGATATGGTTAATGAGAAATGGTGGGATTTCAATGAAGAGTAGTCAAATATTTACCAAATCTGTACAAATCTCTCAAAGAATAAAATGTAAAATTATGCTAATTTCAACAAGCTTTTAGTTCTCTGCTTTACTCTATGGTAATTTTGTTGAAAAGCAGTTTTAAATACCTCCATGAAGTATATATGATCAAAACTAAAATGGTCATTTTTACCTTAGAGAGCTCTAGTCCATTTCAATCTACTTCTGCACTGAAATAAGCACTGAAAAGTTTGTATTTTCTCAAATTCTGAAGATATGCCACTAAACTGTTGGTCATTTTTCACAGTACACACTTTTCTTAGCAGTATCCATACTATAATCCACATAAACTGAGCACTTCAAAGCAACCTGGTGCTCCTTATAGCTCATTAGAACACTAGACCCAAAAAGATTATAAGCCTAGAACTGAACACATTATTAGATTCACTCTCCCTAGACAAAGAGCTTAATTCTAAGTTTTCTGATTGTTCAACTTCTAGGACAGCAGTGGAACTTTTGTCTTGACATGTGCATATACTACCTACCCCTATCCCCTGTATGCACATCCCCACAAATCCTGATCACTTGACTGTTCTAAGTCCAACTCCATGATTTGCAAACACCTTTTTACTAAATGTTCTCCACAACAATTTAGGCTTTAACTGCAGAGTAGTAGCCTACCAAAAAAAAAAAAAAAAAAAAAAAAAAAAAAAAAAAAAAAAAAAAAAAAAAAAAAAAAAAAAAAAAAGAAAAGAAAAGAAAGAAAAAGAAAGAAAAAGAAAAAAAAAATCTCCTTTTCAGATCTGGAGAAAAATAACGATTTCTCTCACATGTTCCTTAAGAGCTTAAAATCAGGACATGAAGTCACTGATTCCCTCACCTCTGAGTACAATTTCAAGATTCCGCCTATGTATTCTTAAAACATACAAGCAAGCAAACTATTTGCTCTGGTTTGTCATCCTTCTCTTTACTGCATCTTAACATTAAACCCAGGGCACATGTTGTTCCCACCTCTCCCTGGCATCTGATTCAGTCTATCCCCAAATCCCTCTTGGCAGTGGCTGGGGCAGGGTAGGAGGGGGGTGTGTTGGGGCAAGTGTCAAAATGATCTGTGGACAAATGGATTAATAGCACCACACTTTCCTAGAAACCCAGCCAGATTGAGTAAGACCAGTAGTTTAACTAGATCCCTATGTAATTTTCATATGCAAAAGTTTGAATGTACAGTGTTCTCTGTAAAAACCTGGTTATACTAGGTGCAGTGCTGCATGCCTATAATCCCAGCATTCAGAGGCCAAGGCAGAAGGATTGCTGTGATTTCAAGTCCAGATTGGGCTAGTGAACTCAAGGCTAGTCTGAAACTCCATGGTGAGATCCTGACTGAAAAACTGAGTCTCACCAATTCCCAATTTCTTTTTTTTTTTTTATTTTTGTTTTATTGAAGTACAAATACCAATGAGACAGTTTTAAGATATCTTGACAAGATGGATTTGATAAATTAATACACTGCAAACTGTTTTCATAATGTTTTGGTATCATAGAAGGTACATACATGATTATTATACTTACAGATATTATTATACCGTAAGTCTCTTATCAGTAAATTAAGAGAATGTAGCTGTTTGCGTATCTTATTTTTTATACCTGAATTACATCAAAGATTCAATAATTAATACTTTCTACCTTGTTATTTTCCTAGTGGTTGTCCATAGTACTAGAAGCAGACATAAATATCCTGTCCAACCATCATTAGTGCAAATCTTGTCTCTCATAGAATTATGTAGAAACACGGCATTATCTATCCCAACTGTACTGTCAATACACACACGATTCTTAATTTCTATACCCCCTTCCTTTGTCTACACCTGTCAAAGATGGGCACTCCATTGTCATTCAACTAATTTAGGTGCCTGAACTCGAAGACACAACCCAACACAGTCCAGCATTCCACAACAATAGTGAGTTATCCGAAAAAGTTGTCGACCGTAGCCATTTACAGCTCAACTTATTATTATGGCCCCGTGTTGTATACCTCACTTTTATACTTTTTCTGCTGGATGGTTAAGACCTAGATAGAGCAAGACCAATATACCAACACATGTACTTTGTTTCTTATGAGGTCATTGAAGTCCCCTCAGGGTTTATCTTGTAGTCCTGCAAGTTTTCTCTCCATGTGACTCTCCCCAGGCACACTATTGAAATTCGATCTCTTTCTTCTGTGGCTCCATAATCTCCTTGATCAGAAAATTTGGGGCACAACTGAGTTTCATGATGTTACAGTACAGGTTCTCCTATGTCCTGAGTCTTTGCTGACCTTGAAAGGCTAGGGCCAAAATGTTGGCTGAATTGGTGGCTCTTCTATTTCTCCAATTTTTATCTGTGAGCTTAGGTTGTTAACCATCCAGAAGAAAAGCTTATTAGTACACTGCAGCATATGCCACAAAGAACTTTCTAGCTGTACTTCTGTTTCTCCCATTCAACACAAATTCAGGGATTAAAGTATATAACCCTCATCTTTGTAGTACATGTGCACTTGTTCTTTAACATAGTGCACTTGTTCTTTAACAGACTTTTACTCTAGGAACTCCTCTACTTTGTCGCTATTAATCAGACTCTTGCTAGACCACTACTCTTACTGATCAGGCTTATATGCCATGATAGATCACTTTTTAAAAACAAATTTTCTATTTTTATTGGCTTCCTATTGCATCTGCCATGGAGATGACTGGCAGTGTACCTGCTTGTTCTTCACCTACACTTGGAATGATAGACACTGCTACAAAAAACAGGACACAGCTCTAAAAAGCAGTCACAATCTGTACTTTGATCTGCAGCACTACCTAGAAATTTTATTATAGCCCCTTCTCTTATTCTCCCACAGAGATGATGTTTTCCACTGTCTTTACATCTTTGATTTTCCCTATTTCCAGTTCCTTCTTGGCAATATTATCTCATTTCCTATTTCACTGAGGAAAGAAAAGTACAAGCACTGGCCAGAAACTTCTGAATCCCCCACATCCATCCTATACAATGGAAGCAGCATTCTCTTGTCAGTGCTCTAGTGAGTTCCTCTTGTCTCCTCAGTAATTTTGTGTGATTACGCCTTCTTTCGTCTTCATTTTCTACTTCTCCCTCTGTTTACTGGCATTTGAACATTATCGGGTTTCTTTGATCTTAAATCAAAGTTACTGACTTTCAACCCTATGAATTATTGTAGCTACCAGTCACAATTCCATCTATTCATAATAGCTAATCTTCTTAAAATGGTTGCTTATATGACCCATTACCTCTATTTTTTCATTTCTCATTTTTCCCTGAACCTTCTTGTTAGACTTCTGCCCTCTACTCCACAGAAACTGCTCTTGCTAAAAATAGCGAACAATCAATAGACCTTTTCAATCTTCTGGATGGGTCTATTTTTTAAGTACTTAATATCATCAACCATTCAATTCTCTTTCCCTTTAGCAGCCACAAATTTTTTTCATATGTTCTGATTATTTTTTGCATACTTTCCAATTAATCTCCTTTTCCATTTCTTCTAATTGGCACTTTTCAAGATTTTGTTCTGGTTTCTCCCTGTCCCTCCCCCAATTCTTTCTTCTACTTCTTCCCTTGGTAAGATTTTTCTTCATTCCAGCAGGCAATAAACTATCTCTCATGCCTATCACTCTATCCCAATTCACTCTTCTGGTATCCCAAGATCAAATATTCATCTTAAGATCTCTACTTGATCACATAATACATATTTCTGAACTAAACTTATATTTTTTTTCTTTTTCTAGCCAACCCACTATCTCAGGACAGGAGCCTAACTCCTCCTTTACCCAGCATTCAGTCTTAAGTGTTTTATTCATATGAGCTTTCAAGTATTCCTTAAGCACATATTCTTACAATCACAGTTAGGTTATAATCATCTCTTCCCTGGGTTTTCCTGGGTATGCTCAATAATTATTTAATAACATCAACTATCCAGTTAGTGTTCACATTCTCCAACTACATTATATATTTTCTGCTTATAAAACTGATTCTGGATCCAAATTAAGCACTTTTTTTGGAGGTGGTGGTAATATAAAACTATCTCTTTTCTATAGAGTCTTTATATAATCTGAATTTTGCTGATTTTATCCTTGGCTTTGCATTTAACTTGTTTCTGCACTCCTTGTACTTCTTTTATGTCTGCAGACCCAAAGACTAGATCACATTTGAATTTAATTTTGAAGGGCTCTGGGGGAAAGGGCCAGGTCTATCTCAGAGAAAATATTGTACAGTTTCATCAAGGGATATAAAATATTTGGTTTCTTTCCAGTTAAGATGTTATAAACCAGGAATGATTATTGTTAACAAATTAATTAGTTCATTAAGAGTTCCTTATATTCATTTTTGCCTCTAATAATATTCCACACATTACTACTAGCATGGTCTTTATAAAATGTTAACTACATCAGATCACCCTCTCTTTCACACTTATTAATGTACTTTAGCTTAGATTCTACAATAGCTTCCAACACTCTCTGCATAATGGGTTCTTTCAGTTCCCACCTTACCTCATGACTAATAGCCCCTGCTATACTTCAAGGTCCCTTTAAGTCTTTTCTTTATGTATACTCAGATTATTCTTCTGGTATAGGCAAATGTACGCCTTGATTAACTAATAATTCCTACTCATCCATTAATATAACTTCCTCAGGAAAAGGATCTTGGCCTACTAATTTAAATCTTCTTACCAAAAATTTCCACAATATACTTTCTTTTAAAATATTCATCACACTTCTACGTATCTATTAAATGGTTTTCTTTCCATTTTCCCTGTTGTAAATAAGGGTAGAAAACATCACTGTCTTATTCATTCCTTGCTATACCTATATGCCTAACATTGTCCAAAATAGAATATGTATTTAATAATCAGTTTTTGTTTAACCAAAATTGAAAGCCATCTTTCTATTAGTATAGTAATACTCCTTTGAAAACTTTGCTAAAATCTCTTGCTTAAGAAAGAACCAAAAAGCATGAAATGTCTTTAAGTTCAAAACTCTTACTTTTATGAAGTGGAACAGGTTTAATAAGATCTGGCTGTGCTTGAGTTATAGGTACAGGTGGCCCTTTTCCTCCAATGTGATTGTTCACAACAGGATTCTGCTGTCTGCCTCGTAGCAATGGAGACATACACCGACGTCTTTTGGGGATCCCTTGCATATTTGGTTCTCCAGGTCGTTTATGTTTATTTTGAGGTCCAGCCACAAATTCATCTGCTTCATCTATCATCATTCCCTATAAAAATAACGTGATTTTCTTAGATTTACATTCAACTTTTAAGTTATCATTTAAATTGACAAATGATTGTATTTATGGAATACAATGGGATAGTTTGTTCTATTTATACACTATAGAAAGACTTAGCTAATGAACATATCCACCACAAAATTTTTGCTTCTGTTCACAAATTCCATACTAGGTGTCAAACACAACTGCAGCTATCTTTCTCCCCAAACACAAAAGTAGCTACATTCCTCAAAATTGTAAAACAAATGTAACTTCATGAACCAAGTTACCATTGTACTATGTCTTCTAAGTATACTGACTCTACCAGAAAAAGTTTCAGCTAGGAACCATAAGTTGACAGTGCCTTCCACACACAAATTATACAACAGAACATTTCAACATTACCTTTTTATCCAGTTTAAAGGGGTTACCAAATGTATGCAGCCTTCGAGGTTGATCAGGATCAAGTTCTCTTAGTGGAGAAGGTACTTGCTTGAGGTATTCCTGGTAATTTCCCATTTGTGCTATAGGAACACTGTGTACTTGATCTTTTTAGAAAAAAAAACATAAATTAACCTCACTAAAATTAATTACAAATATGAGTACTACCTTTTGTTATTCTAGATGATCTTTCTTTCTTACATATTATGAATTAGTTTGGTTAGTGCTACTATAAATATTTTGACAAAATCTGAGATTTTTCAAGTAAAATTTTAAATAATGATTCATCTCCTAAACAAGAATGCAGTTAACCTCAATGCACTGAATAAGCAGTATGTGTAGCCTTGAAAATAAAAAGGTATCCTCTTCTAAATACATAAAATGTAATCATAGAAGTTGTAGAAAAGTTTCACTGATATAACTAACATGCTTAAATTACAGATGGCAAGAGTTTACATGGTTATCTGACTCAATTTGTAGTAGCTGCCAAGGATACAGTGCCACAGGTTCAGTAAGGAAACATGAGAACATGCCATATAATGGCCAACTATGGAGTTTATCAGACACTAATGTGCTGCAAAAAAATGATCACAAACTCTTATGTGTTTGAATATGTGAGAAAATCTAAAAGAAAAGAAAACTAATTTCTTAACAAAGATTGCCACTTCTGAGGAGCACAATTTGCGGCAACAGTGATGGCACAAAGCAAAGGAAAAAAACAGGGACTTTTACTTTGTTTGCTTACAGTAAGTATAACGCTTAAAATATTGTATCAGTGCTCTATGCTGTTTCAGATTATAAAGGAAAAATTCAAAAATTATCAAATACTAAAACCATAATCTAACCTTCATCCTGTCCTTTAAGAAATTTGCGGGTGCTTTTCAAAAGATTTGCTCTCATTCTTGTTAAGTGATCCAAAAGATTCCGCCTTGGTATGTCATAAGCATTTCTAAATGTCTGAGGCTTTAAATCCTATTAGAAAACATTCATGGAAAAGACATAATTTATTTTCAAATAGAAATAAAAGAGACTAAAATATCTTGCCTGTAAGACAGTTTTCATATTAAATAGCATAAAGGAAAAAGACTTGTTATGATATAACCAAAATGTACTGTTTCAGGAAATCTAGTGGTAAACTCAAACAAATACAATAATCTCAAATTCATACCTAACTTTTTTATATAGTTCTGGGTAAATTCATGTAAGTAAAAACTATTTTCTAAATTAGAAAAACTGAAAGATTTAAATGGCTTTGATAAGCCACGGATAGTGGCACATGCCCGTAACCTCAGCACTCAGGAAGCTGAGGTAGGAGGTGGACTACTGTTTGAGGCCACCTGGGATTACACATTGAGTTCAAGGCTGGCCTATACTACATAGCAAAACGCTCTCAAAAAACTAAACAATAAAAAGTTCTGGTGTATATTTTACATACCATAAAAGCACATATTGTAAATACAGAGTTTGATGAACATTAGTAAATTTATAATTGTGAATTGGTTATCAAAACCCACTTTTAAAATGCCTTCACTATTCCCAGAAAGCTCTGGTACCCATTTGAAGCTGGCTCCTATTCCTAACCCCAAACAACAATTGATTATTAGCTCTTTGTATATTTCATTTTATAAACTGAGTTTTGTATATCTAATTTTGCAACATGGATTCTTTTACTTAGCATGATATTTTCAAGATTCATTTCTATTGGTCATATATTAGGTTCATTCTTGTTTACTTCAGAATACTATTTCATTTTATGGAGATAGGACATCTTTTTTTAAATAAATATAGCACATCATCTTAAATCTATTAGTTGAAAACTGACTGTATCTGGCTATTTTATGCTATGAGCCTTTATACAAAGTCTTGAGTAGATATCTACAAATCCATCTTCACCAACAGTTCATACTTTTCAGTCTTCTACATTTTAGCCACTGTAGCATATTTGATATATCTCATTTATATGTTAATTTGCATTTCCCTTATGACTAATAAGGTTGTTCATCTCTTCAATATGCACAATTACATTTGCATGTTTTCTTTGGTGTAGTGTCTATTCACCTTTTCATTTATCAAGTATGAATCATTTATTCTGAAGCAACTCCTTTATTTGATCCCACTTCTTTTGTTCATTTTAGAAATCTTCCCTAGTTTAATATCATGTAAATTTTCTCTTGGATCTGTGAATTCTTTTCTATAAATTTATGGCTTAATTCTTACACTTCAAATAAAGTAAGGTAACAAGTGCATCCATTTGCATAATGGATATCCAATTTGCTTCAATACCCTTTGTTTAAAAGGTTTTTTTTAAGTTTAAATTTTGCCCTAGTTAAAAACTCATTACCAGTTAACTATATGCTTAAGGATCTACTTCAAAACTTTTTTTCCCTGAGCACACATGGTATGATAGTAGACTAACTCTTCTGTCTTACAATATATAAAAATCAATTCAAAATGGATAAAAGAAGGGGTGGACAAATAGCTCAATGGACTAAACAGACTGGGTGTGGTAGCATATGCCTGTAATCCCAGTGCTTGGGGAGCTAAAAACAGGAAAAATACTATGAGTCTAATCTCATAGTATTAGTGTAGTGAGACCCAAGACCCAAATGTTAGTCCTGGAACTTCACAACTACTAAAAAAAAGTAACGTAAGACAAATACTTGGAGATGCTGGCAAGAGCAAAGACCTGGACAGGATCTGCAAATCAGAGCAAACAATCAGTAGAAAATAAATAAATGTGATTATATAAAAATAAGACAGTTTTAAATAGTAAAAGAATGAAGTAAAGAGAATAACCTTTAGAGAAAGTAAAAATATTTGCAAACTACTCATCTGAAAAGGTATTTGTATCCAGAATCTACAAGCGACTCAAGTCAACAACGAATAAGCAATCTGATTTTTAAAAATGATATCAGATGTATTTCACAAGATATAAAATTAACAAACATACACAAAACGTCCAGCACTACCAATTATAAAGAAAATATAAATCAAAAAGCACATTTAGACATGCCACCTCATCCCAATCAGAATGATTATCATCAAGAGACAAAACACAACATTCAATGGAAGATGTGGAGAAATAGAAAAATCTCATACACTCTTGGAATTGGAAATGTAACTAATGTACCCACAGTGGAAAAATAATGGCGATTTTTCAAAAATCCCCAAATAGAACTTCCATATGATATATATATATATATATATATATATATATATATATATATATATATATATATATATATATATATATATGCCATTATTGGAAATAGAGCCAAGGAAAGAAAATTAGTATGTAAAAGAAACATCTGTGCTTCTATATTTGTTGCAGTATTATTCACAATAGTCAAGAGATACGAAATCAAGCCATTGTTCAATAGAAGATAAAAAAAATATGGTATGTACACATATACAATGAAATAATACTCACTTACTAAAAAGAATGAGCTCCAGATCCTCATCCCAGCCAATACACAAGCTTGGCATGTGAGTGGGACCACCTGAGGCCTTCTGGATCCTCACTCCAGACAGCACCCAGGCCTGGCCTATGAGTGTAACTTCCTTCTTCACAGGCCCAATGTGGAACCCTGCAGCAGAATTCCCTGCAGAGAGGCTAGAGGCAAGACCCACCCAGCTAATCTAGGAGCAGAACTTCTTGCAAGAGTGGCACAGCAGGTTCACTTCCAGGAAGAAGTGGAGTACAGACTCAAACCACACCCACCTGGACAAATTTGTACTTGGTAGATCCGGAATCAGATCACAAATAATTTCTGAAGTAAAAAAAAAAAGAAATGACAACTATAATGAAGTAGTACTAAGTGTTTCTTAAAAAAGACACTGATAAAAAGTAGAGGAGAATATAAATTTTTTGTGCAATCCTGGAATAAACAATATAGGAAAAAAGTAGAATGCATGAAGCAGATTCAAAGTGCTATACTTTGATAAAATTAAAACCTCAATCATGGGCTGGCAAGATAGCTCAGCGGTCTAGAGCGCCTCTCAGGGACCGCGATTCGAGCACCAGCACCACATACCATGCCAGCCCCTCCCTGCAGGGCCAGCTGAGCTCACCTCCCACCCCCGCGAAAAAAGAATCCGTGATGTGTAGCGAGACACTGTAATAAATAAAGGAATTAAAAAAAAAAAAAAAAAACCTCAATCATAAACTGGAAAAACCATTTGAATAAAATTGAAAATAGATTTTCAGACCTTGAAGACACACCACTGTAGCTAGTGAAAAGGTAAGAAAAGATTTCTTAAAAACAACTACAATGCAGGAAAACATAATTCAACATCTGCAAGACAATGCAAAGATGAATACTGTAAGACTAATAGGCATCAATGAGAAAGGAGTCAATATAAATGACAGCCGGGCGTGGTGGCGCATGCCTGTAACCCCAGCACTCGGGAGGCTGAGGCAGGAGGATTGTTGTGAGTTCGAGACCAGCCTGAGCTACAAAGTGAGCTGAAGGCCAGCCTGAGCTGCATAGTGAGACCCTGCCTCAAAAGACAAAAAAAAAAAAAAAAAGAATACGACAGAACTTCCCAAATATGGGGAAATAATCTGATATTCAGGTAACCGAAGCACATAGAACTCCAAATAATGTTAACCAAATTAAAACCACACCCAGACAAATAATAATCAAGATCCCAGAAATCCAGCACAGGAACAGGATACTAAAAGCCACTAGAGAAAACAAACTGATAACATTTAAAGGAAAACCCATCAGAATTTCTCTTCACAAACCATCAAATCAAGAAGAGCATGGCGCAAAGTACTTCAAGTCTTGCAAGAAAACAAATTTCAACCCAAACTGATATATCCTGTGAAACTCTCTTTCAAGCTCAGTGAAGAAATGAAATACATCCATGACAAAGAACAACTAAAGAATTGCATGACAACAAAGCCAACCTTACAGACTACTAAGAGATACTCTAGAGAGGGATCAAAATGATCACAACTCCATGAGAATGGAAAGAACCCATCAAACAGGGCAAACAGAGGAGAAAAAGAGGTATACAACAGCAGTCTTTCAATTATTCTTCTGTATACAGCAACAAAATATTTCCATCAGCACACTCCACAAATGGACTTCTGCACTCTATGGGTCATGATTCTGTCTGGATCCATAGGATGGATATTGAAGAAAATAGCAGTAGCTCAGTCCCACTGGCCACCAGTAAGCATCATGGTCACTGTCCACTTCCATGAAATACTAGAACTTTGTGCAGTATCTTATTCCTAAACTGTTAGAAGTGCTGGTCATATATTTGTCATTCCAGTATTTATATTTTATTCTTAGTAATTCTTTACTATCATGAAAACTTTTTCTTAAATATTTTTGTATATATTAACCTAACCAAATACTATGTGAGTACTCTGAATTGATCACAGATCCATACACATGATACACTACATTCTGGCCTCCTTAGTTGGACTCACAATTTAACTTTAATTTTTGAATATTATTTTGAAATATTTAATTTAATCTTGAATTAATTTTCTGATTTGTTTAATTTTAATTTTTATGATTTATACTGTTTCTTTGACTTACAATCTACTTATAATACATGGTATGATTTTTCTCCTAGTATTAGAAATTTTTAAAAGTATATTTACATTTTCATTGACTGTCTTTTTTATACACACACACAAAAAAAACATATGTATATAACCTGACATAAGATTGATACCGTTTTGAGGAAATCTTCAATGACCTTTTAAATAAGTTCATCTAATATATTTTTCATAGTCCTGCATAACTACCATTTTGAGAGCTCTCTATTCTTTATCCAGGACCATTCAGCAACTTCTCTTGCCTTCTGGATTATGGTCTTTCCCATTTTCTAAATGCTATATCTGGAAGTATTAGAATATTTTGAGTTTGTATAACTGAAAAATATTTTTCGTTTTCAAAGGTATGTTTGCCAAGTATAAAATTCAATGAGGGCACATCTTTTTTTTTCTTCAGTCTTTAAAAATCAATCTAGTTTCTTATTTCCTCTTTTTTTTTTTCTAAGATGGAATAAGATGCCATTTAATTTTGTTCTTTCATAGCTATTATTTTTTCTATATATATGCTTTAATGATTTTTTTCTTTACAATTACTTTTGGACAATTTAATTTTTGTGTATCTTGATATGATTTTATTCATATTTCTTCTGCAAAACATTCATTTTTCTAGGAAATGTGGTGCTAGAATTTTAACTAAATTCAGAAATTTTAAATCTTTAAATACCCCATTCTACTTTGAGAATTCTAATTATATGAATATAAGTTTCTTGATTTTGGCACGAAGTGAGGTATTATACGACTGATCTATAGACTCTTCATGTTTATTTCATTTTATTTTTTATGTAAAATTTTTTTTTTTTTGGAAAAGAAACAATTTCAAAACTAAATATGAGAAGAAGATTATACACTGCACATGTTAAATCAAAGTAGCTACTCCAAGTATAAGACATAGGCAAAAAATTCTCCTAATTTTATTAGCACAAAGCTTTCTTCACAATTAACTAAAAGAAATTAGTAGTATGACTATCTTGTGTTTTTCCCCCTTCCTTTCTTTTCCCTTTCCCTCATTCTTTTCCCTGTCTTCTTCTGAAATATTTCTTCCCACTTCACCATATCTATATTCATTTGAGGCTTATTTCTTTCAGCTCATGCCTGGGTAGCAATACAATGCTTACATGAATCTAACTTATTTCACTTCTCTTCATGTTTATTTTAGACAATTTTTCTTGTTAATTCATTTAAGTTTATAATTTTTTACAATGTGTAATTTATTATTAATCTCATATTATGTATTCATTTCAGAAATATTTTTCTAAAATTCATTGTCTACATCTTTCACATTTCAATTTGTCTACAATTTTAATTTGCTATATAATTATTATTGATTTTCAATAAAGTGAATGAGTTAAAAAATAAAAAGAATGAAATTCTGTCATCTGTGATAATCTGCATGAATTTAAGGGAATTACAGTATATTCAGTAAAATAACCCAAGCCAAACCAATAGTTCTCATATCCCACTTAATAACCCAGTTTCTCAGATATTTCCAAATGTCTAGATTCTTTCTTGCTCTAATTATCTGTATAGTTACCCTTTTGCCAACACCACACTGTGGTGCTATAGTAATAGCTTTACACAGAATCCAATTATAAGCTGTCCAACTTCATTTTTTTCCAGAGTTTCTGAGCTACTTCATAATTTTTACACTTCTGTATAAATGTTAGAATTAGCATGCTTATTTCTACGAAAGTGTGGCTGGGATGAATGTAATAATAAGAACTCATAAATCATTTTAGGGACATCACCACAATATTCTAAATACTACACCAGCTACATAACTTTGGATAGCCTCCAAACCTGCTTTGTCATCTAAAACATAACTCAGTTCACTGTTTAATCAATCTACCTCTTCAAACACCATGTGCAATTCTTATTTTAATTCTAAAATTCAATGCTCTAATGAGAGTATAATAGTGTATAAATGTACTTTTCAAATTGAGGATGAACCATGTATCAGTTAACAGAAAATTTGTTTATTCAATAGCACAACAAAATACAGCACAACATAGCTAGAAGAGTGTAAAATTAGCTCTTACCTTATTTAGTAAAGCAACCTGGAACCCAGTGTATTCTTTCATATTAAGGTCTAGAAGTCTGTGAGGAATATCCTCTGAAATACCCTGGAGCAGTTGTTGAAAATCTTTCCTATGTGCCATTGATAAGCCATGTGATCGGCTTCGAACTTTAATGCCAGTTTCTTGTACTACTTTTTTGCCTACAGATCCTATGACTCGATCGGATTCTATTTTGGCCTACAAACAAATGAGTTTCCTTGTTACAATCCAAATTGAAACATCATAAAATAGTTATAAATAATTATATTAATATAAATTATATTTTATTGAAGAAATTAAAATTTTAAGTATAATTTTTGTTGAGTACTAGGTAAAGTTTAAAGAATATTACTTTATAATTTTTCATCATTATAACTAAAATTTTCAGAGCAAGACAAACAAATGTAACTTAAATTTATTTCATTTGTTAAATACCCATCATACTTAAACCATGAAGTGTAAATGTTTGATAAGTAAAAATGTATATTCCTAACTCAATGAGTGATACAAAGAGGAATCTTTGCTCAGATACTTATTAACACATGAACAGTCACAGATATAGCAAATAATGGCACAACTTTTCACTGCAAAGTAAATAATAATAATTTGATTCCTTCTAAATTGCATTTTAATTAGTAATAAAATTATTAGATATGCTAGAAAAAGTATGCACTGTTAAGCAAACATACTACTTATTAATGTGTTTTATGGCCAAAATGACAAAATTTAGTGTTTTAACAAAAATTTAAAAAGAAATTTCCATTTTGAAAGTCTTGAAGTTCTAAAACATAATGCATAAGAATCTGTATTTTTCTAAGACAATTTCCTAACATAAATTTCTCAAAGGGAAGCAGAAGAAATGGTCACATATAGGAAGTTTAGGAATATGCTAATTAAGTCATTTTCATAAATTAGTAATATAAATTTTTAAATTTACATAGCAAACTTTACCTGAGAAAACTGGGTTAATATATAGTACATATAGCTGTAAAATGTAACACATTAATATAATGGAATAGCACTGCAACCATCAAGAACTGGCTTATCCTACCAACTCTTATCTAAAACTATTCACACACCTATTTTCTAACATTACCTGTTGACTCAATTTTTTGAGGTATGAAATGACACTATAACTGAGTCCATACTCCATGCTATCTGCTATTAAGTTAGGTGCTCCCATCATTCTAACAGCTTTCTTCAAGGGCTACAAAAAAAAAAAAACTCATTCAATATTAATCTTGTTAAAAATTTTTATGGCTCTATTATAGTTCATTTTAAAACTTTCAACAAAAAAATTCCTATTTTTTTCCTGAAAAAAGCAAACAATATAGCCATATTTGTATTTCAACATCAGTGGTATGAAAGCAGTCTGATAAAAGAAACACAGAATGTCATGAATTAAATCCCAAAGCTCAGAAAGTCAAGTCCTAAACTGCTTGTTATCATTAGGAGACATCTGTTTTAGAAGAATATACTCAGGAGACAGATAAACACAAAGACCTCTGATTGTAAGTGAAAAGGGCACTTAAGAAAAGTACAAGATTTTACTTTGGTTAACTGGCTAGATTATGGCTCAATTCTCACTAACTAGATGACCCTGGCTGGCCCAATTTTAAGATTTCTTCATTCTTAAGTTTCTCAAATGTAAACTAGGGATAACAGAAGTATCCTTATAGGGTTGTCACTGGGTTAACATGAATTAATACATGTGAACAATGCATTTATAAAAAGCACCTGGCACAAAGTAAGCATTTGATGCATGTTACTCATTAAAAAACAATGTTACTTATAATGGATATGGTATGGAGGAAAAGCTTCAAATTTTAAGAACAGGGGCCAGAGAGATGACTCACTGGAATAAGCGATTCCCTGCCAAGTACAAGGGCCTGAGTTCAATCCCCAGTTCCACAAAAAAACAGACTAAGAATCACTCTGTGCAATTTAAAAAAAAAAAAAAAAATGGCAGAGAGATAGCTCAACAGTCTAAGCACCTGCCCAGCAAGCTCAAGTCATGTACAGTATGCTGCGCTAAGCCAGCCACTGAAGCCAGATGTGGTAGCATGGTGGCACATGCCTGTAATCCCAGCGCTGGGAGGCTGAGATAGGAAGATCACTGAGTCCAAGCTGTGTAGCAAGACACTGTATCAAATAAATAAATAAATAAAATATTTTTTTTAAAAATTAGTAGTAAAAGTATCCAGTATATGCGAAGGGAAACAGCTAGAAAAACATAACCACTGATGTATTAAAAGGTATAAGCACTGGTGTCAACACAGAATCAAGACTCTGATTTAATACACACAGCTTTGGCGAAGTAGTAGGGGTTGCTATGAAAACTAAATGAGTCTATACATGTAACAGTTCCTACTCAAGGTGTTTCTGTTTGCTAGATTTCCAACAACTTGTATAAAATCTCTCTCTCAGTTACTCTTCTCTCCTTGCTGGGGCAAAATACCTGTTACCCAAAATGAAGGAAGTAAGTTTATTTAGCTCACAATTAATGGAAGTTTCAGTTCATACTCAGTTGGCTCCAAGGCAGAGTGGCACATGGCAGAGAGCAAAGGGAATGGCAGCAGCTCAGGCAGCTAGCTAGCCTCTCTCCCCTCCTTATGTACTAATACAAATTACCTACCCCAGGACAGGGGGAGCATCCATACCCAGAATAATCAATCACAAACTCCAGAAGCCACCACGTAAGGCATTGGGCGTGACAACTAGACATAAACCATTATAAAATGTTATGATTTTTAAACCTCAAGAAGTTGATCTTTAGCCAAGCATGGATGTACATTGTCTATAATCACTGCAACATTCTGAGAGGTTGAGACGGATCACTAATTTAAACTCAGCCTGGTAATTTACCAAGACCATCTCAAAATAAGTAAAAGGGCTGGGGACATAGTTCAGTGCAAAGACCCTGGATACAATCCCTAATACTCACCCCCCCCCAAAAAAAAAAAGCAAAGAGTGAGACAAAGGCAAAGGGAGAGACAGATTATCTAATTGTATATAAGGGACCATTAAAAAATTAGCTACAATCAAGTGGTACAATATTCCTGCATCAAAGCAGGTAGAGAAGCCAAGAATACAGCTTAGCAATAGAGTACTCGCCTAACATACATAAGACTATATCCCTCTCCAGCACCTCCATGAAAAAAGTAGAAGTAATATTTTAAAATAGTTTTACTGGGAACATCCACTTAAAAACACTTTTTCTGCATATTTGAAAATAATGCAACAAAAATAACTTTCCACCTTAAATAATTATAAAACTGCAACTCATAAAAGTACTTCAAGAATCACAGTTAATAACATAAATTCTTTTGCTTAATTCTATGAGAAGAAAGATTTGTAATAATAGTGTTTGGACAGGACATCCTGTCTGCTTCTTGTACTATGGATAACCACTAAGAAGATAACAATGTAAAATGTATTAATTATTGAAAATGTCCTATTAATCAGCTTTGAAACTGTCTCATTGATATTTGTCTCTCAATAGAATAAAATAAATTCTAAAGTCAGAATTTTAGTGCCTCATACCACCATGTATTAATTGGGTAGCCTTGGGCAAATAAATTATGTAACATTCACTGGCTTAGTTTCCTTATCTGAAATAGGAACAGTAATCATTTCTCCAACAGATAGTGACTGTATGAATTATTTTAATACATCTCAGATATTTAGTATAAATATTACATGGTCATCATCACTATTCTTTAAACCCCTGAAACACTAATACCATTATGTCTATATCATTCATTTGTATACTTAATATTCATGCACTTAATCTACAACAGCAATAAATAAAAGCTGAGGATATCTATAATAATCTATAACACACATAATACAAAATTATAACAAGTTCTATTTTAATAATAGTCTTACCCCAAGATAGTAGGGAGGCATTGTCTTCAAATAACTTTCAAACGACTGTCTCCATTTCAATGTTGGCTTTGCTTTATGCACTTTAAACAAGTCATCTAGAAATATATATCATAAACAAATCAATTATTATCCACTGTTTTCACATATAAAAGCCAAATCAGCTTCCTTTTTGCAGTCTTTGTTATTTGCAAGAGAGTAAGATCAGACATTAAGTTTTTAACAAAATTAAAAGCAGAATTTCTAGTTTTGGTATTTTAATTTATAATACTGTTTTTGAAAACCTCAAAGGTACAAAATGGATTCAGATTCTTTTTTTTTTTTGGCTGGCTCAGGCTACCTTAAGGGCCGGTCTGGTGCAGCATGTGGTACTGGGTATTGAACTGCAGTACCTTGTCCCTGACTGATTATGCTCAAGCAGACACTTTAGATAACTGAGCTAGCCCGCCAACCCCTTGAAAGGTGCAACATATGGTCTAAGTATTATGTCTAATAATTAAAAACATCAGAAAATAAAAAAGGAAAAAAATCTATGCCCCGTCTATAACTAGACACATATTCAAGGAAGAACAACTGTAGAATATTTTCAGTGAAAACATACCTACTAATGTTTTGACTAAAACTTTAAAATCTGACGATTTCATAGAGAAAGTTTTCTCTAACACTACTTCTCAAAAGTGACAGCCAGATGATATCTAGAAACTACCTTTAGACTATCTCATAATAATGTAGAACACATTCTTTTGTCATAATATTTGCCAAATGAAAACTAATGTTAGATAAATTCTTTAAGAATACACTCATATTTTGTGAATATGCCTTATAAATTCTAAATACATAAAGAACCTTACTTGCAGAAAAATCAGATACTTAATTTAAGTATAACACCTTATTTATCTTATAAAAGGAATTCCAACACTCAATTTATCACAAGTATAAATAGGTTATTAAAAAGTTTCCTGAAAAAGGTATAATATTTTAAAGTATTTTTCATTAATCTTCAGAAGACAAAAACTGTAAAGGAATATTCCCAAAGTTCATCCTCAGAATTTTTATGTATGCCATACAATGGAGAACATGATAAAAATAGCTTACCTAAGAGGGGAAGGAGGACTGGATAATTATAAGGCATCACAAATAGGTTGACACAGTTCAGTGCTGTACTGGCTTTCAAGTATCCAAAAGGGTGACCAAGTTCACTATACTTTGCACTATTGCTTACATATACCTGGTTAAAGGACAAATAGTTAAAATTTCATGTTTAATAACTTATAAAGAACATTATGCCAACTGCTAATAGAATTTGGTTTTAAGAAGCAGGGCATTTAGTAATATTTCAAGGGGTGAAGCTAATTTAGGATTCAACACAGAACTTAGGCACAGTAGCTAAGAGTTCTACCCCTGAGCTTTCTCTCTGGTCCTTATTCAATTTTTTTTTTTTTTTTTTTTTTTTGAAATCAGTACATTTTAGCTCACCTGCCAACATGTTTGAGGAGATTTTCTTTCCAGGATAAATTGAGTCAATGGTGAAGGCTCCAATTCATACTTATCAAAAGGCAGTTTGTCAATAACCATTGGTTCACAATCTGTACAGGAAAACTTCACTACAGGATGAGATGTACGAGGTGGCTAGAGCAAAAGGTTGTATTGTTACTATCTATATAAAACACTGCAAACAAACTGACTTTAAATATCTTTCCCTATCAAAACTTACTCAACTCCTTAGTTTGCTAGTTTGCTTTACTAATAAAAACATTAATACAATGCAAGAAAATACTTGAAATTATAATAAAGTATAAGGATACACACTTCAAACTCCATATAAAATGAAAATCTTTTTTGAAGTCAAATTTATTAGATGTTAAATGGAAATTTTGGTTTTAAATGTTAAAATTTTTACATCCAACAAACAAGGGATGTATAGAAACTAAGTCCTCATCTGTAATAAAAGGTCACATTCCTTTCAAGTCATTAATGATGTGGCGTATCTGACAGTATTAGTATCCTAGGTGTTCTACACATATATAAGGACATCCTGAACTACTTGTGTCTCCTCTAACCACCTCTTGTATTTTTCCATACTTTTTCTCCTGATACTATTTATTTACTTTTCTAATTGAAATCTTTTCTACCCCTTATGGCTCATAATAATTTGTAACAGACCACACAAGCAAAAGATACTGGTTTAGATTTCCTTTCATTAAGATATAACAAGTGCCATCTCTACTGCTCTGTAATTTAAATACATTAGAAAAAATAACCAGTAAGATAAGATGGCAAGTAGTCCATACAAATCTGGGTGGTAAGAACTAAAAAGAGGGGACAATCCACTTGGGTTCCCCTTCTGTCCTTCTCTCAGACAAGAGCTTTCTTTCCCAATATTCCTCTCATTGAAAAAAAAAAAAGAACTAAAAAGGGGTTCAAGAAGCAAAATTACCAAAGAAACCAAAAGCTTCTCTGTAAGGCAAGACTAATACATGAAAATGGGTCAAAATGAAAGAAAATATAGCTCAATGAACTCTATAAAACTGTAATTTTATGTAGTACCACATCATTAAATTCTTAATAATTAAAGACTTTTATTAATAGATCTAAATTTACAAACATCATACCATGTTTTTTTTTTAAGGTACCAGGGATCAAACTCAGGACCTTACACTTGCCAGATAAGCACTTATTCCACTGAGCTATCTCCCCAGTCCACCCAAAATTTTTTCTTGATACATTATATAGTTTAGACTCGCAGTGATCCTTTTGTCTCAGCTTCCCCAGTGCAGGGATTACAGGCATGTGTCTTCATGCTCAGTTCCAGGGCCAGCACAGCATGCAGTACTGGAGATGGAACTCAGGACCTTGAGCTTGGCAGGAAGGCACTTAGACCTTCCAGCAATCTCCCCAACCCTCAAAATAAATATTTTTGACAAGCTGATACAGGTTTAAGTACAAAACGTTTCAAAGTCAATTCAGTTTTAATTCATAAATGATAGCTGCATGACACTATTAAAAATCTGCTTAACGATCTTTGAAACACAACTAATTTTCTAGGGGTACTACATCAAAGAAAGTCATACTCCCTCTCCCCAATAGCCCTTAGCAGCTACTAAGGTGGGAAGAAAAAAAAAAAAAAAAAATACACTAACAAAACTGTATAGATGTTAATGTATATAAATTTACCCCAGTATTTAAAGAATTATATAATGAATGATCATTCAATAAGCCTCACTATTTCTAAAAATTCATATAAACAAGACCAGAAAATCTTTTCTAATTTAAACCTTCACAATATAACACTTGTAACTAAAACCACACAGGTCCACAAGGTTCTCTAAACTAAGACTTGAAAGATTGTAGGCAAACCATCAAATTGTTTTCTAAACCTTCATTTGTATTTCAAATTGTGTTCTAAAGACAAATCTTCCGGCTACATTACGTTTAGAATTAAAAAATCCTTACATTTGTAGTTATACATACATGTCAATAAAAATTAACAACATTATTAGATTCTAAATGAAAGGGGTGAGTTTTTTCTATGGTTCACAACGACAAAGTACACTAAAGTATCTAACAGCTTATCATAGCACTTTGAAATCTGTATAATTCCTGAAAATGAACCACACCTTTAACTGAGTAATACTTAACAATTAACATGAAAGGCAGCTAAATGGTTACACTATTACATAGATACTGTCTCTGTTGTACTTACTAGTGTTGGAGAATTCTGATCTGGCCAAAAAGATTCTGGAACAGGCCAATGACCTATAGGGACCCCAGTTTTAGGATTTGGTCTGACATATATGAGTTTGTGACAGCTATGCCAAGGCTGAGATCCAAAAGGCCTTGATATATCTGGCTGTCCATCTATAACAAAGAAATTGAAAGAAAGTATATAGCATGGGAGGAAATAAAGTTAAATTATATCCATTAGTCCTTAATAAAAGTCTTAATACAGTATTTAACGTTCTGTATTTTCCTTTTACTTAAATTGCTAAATATTCAGACTAAATTGTAAATCACTAGATGTTAAGTATAAATTTCATCTATCAATTCACCAATAGAAACAGCCCTAAAACATCTTTTGTTTGCCCAATGAGAATGTATAAAACATACCACTAGGTAAATACACATTTGGTAAATGTTCCCTACTCTCAGATAGTAGCAACCGATTTGCTTGTCCTTAGTATCTTCCCCTTTGTAGCCTATGTCAAAAACAGTGCTAGACACAGAGGAAAAACTCCTGACACACAGTTTATTCAAAATCATTTAACTAAAACCTAGCATCAAAAACAAAGCACTTAGAATGCAAATCTATATTCAATGTGTTTTCCTTTAACCTAAAAAGAACTGTAGCAAAATAGTAACTTCAACAATTCAGTAAAAAAAAAAAAAAAAAAAAAAACAATTCAGTAAATATTACCAATGCCTAGCTATTCATTATTTAAAAACAAATATACAGTAATATTTTTAAATCAGAAAAAATGATACAATTTAATCATATCCTTCTGAGCATAACCATTTATTTATCTATGACTTTTGTCCCTTTCTAGTGGATCACCTCTATGAAGCATCTCTAATGACTTTCTAATTTCTTCCTGAATACAAATACTGAGAATAAAGCTAGGGTGTACTCGGCTAAAGTTAAGAATAAAGGGATGTTGGGAAAACAAATATACTAGACAGAGGCAATGGTAGAATACTGACAAGAAACCACAAATTTGTTTATCCATAAACGTGTAAAAAGGTATTTGGCTCTAATTAAAATTTTAGGGTATAAATAGCCATTGATATAAAAAGGTGACAGTGGCAAATCAGCATTAGCTTACCCTGACTTCCCTGTTTAATCTTCCCTCCTTTGCTAATAATAGTTTTATTATACTGATAATTTGGCTTTGTCAATTTTTAAGACAATTTAGAGTTATTTTTTAGTTCTATCTGAATAAGTGATAAAGCAAGTTTAGAATATCTACAAGAAAATGCAATAATACCTTCTACAGGGGCAGGATCTGGTCCTGCTTTTTCAAAGTTTATCACCACCCCGCTTTGTACTTTCTGCACCAAGGACTCCAGACACTGATTAAGCATTCTTGAAGAACACACAGAATATGAGCGGCCTGAGACAAAAAGTAAAATAAACTAGTTAGTTGTAAGAACTGCTACCATCAGCAAGAACTATGGTGGGGTTTCTGACATTAATTAAAAGAAATTCAATGGTAAAGGTTGATTTATTTCATAATCTTTAGGAAGAATGAACAAAAATCATTTCCAATCAACTAATCAACAATCACATTTTAATAAGCATATGTAAATTTTTTCTTCCTATTAGAGGTAAATAGAACACAGAACTCGATACAAATAAGCTACCATGGAAAAACAAAATCATATTCTGTCTTTAAAGCAGTATTTTCAAACGTTATCTAGATAATTTATCCTTAATACACAATTATTTAGCACTAGCAATTCCCCTGAAATCTTATTCTTATCTAACAAAGTATTATCCCTAAAGACTTACACTAAGAAGCAAAAAAGTATTAACAATGACTTGTCTGCTCATGGTAGCATTAACTTTTCTGAATTTTCTTTGGCTTTTATGTACTTGAGAATTACCTGTCTTAATACACTTTTGTATATATTAATCTGTAACATTTTAAGTTCAAAATTATTAAGTTCTAGCAATTCAAAAAATATTAGGGATGGGGATGTGCTCAATGGCAGAGTGCTTTATGTAAAAGGCCCTGGATTTTATCCCAGCATGCTCAAAGAAAAGAAAAACAAACAAAAAAGCAAACATCAGACATCTTGCAACATATGTACAAGCCCAGTAAGAAGTTCACTTACACAAATTCAAGCAATTATTTCAGAACATCAGCTATACATTATATATCTACATATAAAATTACCATATCAAGTTATACATAATGTGATATGTAAAAGCTACTCAGAAAAGAGAACATTAGGCAAAAGTAATTCAAATCCTAAGTTAGCTTTACTTAGAAAAACTATTATACCACAAATCACTTACCTGTATATATTAATGATTAGAATCTTTAAAATTACCTATTATTGAATATCTATATGAGTGACTATTCTAATAATTTTATTATGTTAATTTATTTAATCCTAGCAACAACAGTTTGGGCTATTTTCTCTTTGTGATAAATGAGAAAATTAAGGCACAGAAAGGTCAACCAATTTATCTACATTAATAATACAGTGATACAGCCAAAATTCAAACTAAGGTATTATGACTGGCATTAAAAACTGTATGTGTATCTGGAAAGAACATGTCAATTTGGTATTAATGCTTAAAATAGCTACAGCCATGATTTGAGGTAGTGAGTTTAATTTCTTCTAAGCGAATTTAAGCATATACATACAATACAGAAAAAGACCATTTTTGTACACAAAACATTTAGAAGATTATAAAATTACAAAATTAAAATGTGTTTCCCAAATGTCATTTTAAAAAAATCCTAACTATGGTAATTCTCTACTCCCCTATGTTTTACCATAAATCTAAAAAATTTAAGTGACAGGATCTTTGAGACAAGAGTCTTACTATATGTTGTTGAGACAAGGCTCCTCTAGTCTCAGCCTCCCAAATTACTGCGGTGTGTATATCCCAGAACTCAACTCAGTTATGAGCTTAATATAAAAGAAAATTACTACACTATGTTTCATTAAAAAAAAAAAATCATCCCTTAAAATTATATAATACTTTGTGCTAAAGCATAAAGTTTAGGGATTCACGAACAACAATTGTGAAAAAAATGTATTAGCACACACCTTTAGGTCAAGAAGTTGGCTCACTTTTGGTTATGCAGAGTCCAGACCAAAAAAAAAAAAAAAAAGGTCAAACTAAATATAGTAAATTTGAAGTCAACACAAACATCTTAGTAAAATGAAGAGGCAAAAGAACATTTCTAAGTTAGGCAACAGTCCTCAGGGTATAAGAAAATTAAATGTATTTAATCTAGAAAAATCTGCAAATAATTTTTATAAAATCTTTGTCTTTGATATTTCTAAAATATCTATTGGATATTTTAAAATTTGCTGTCATCCCTGTACCTTCCTCAAACTTGCTCTCCACTGTATACCCATTTGAGTTTGTAACATTTCAGTTCATTTATACTGGTTCATAGGAATTATCAGGAAATCACTCTAAATTTCTTCTTTCCTCATTGCCCACCCTATCCTTGGTTTTCCTTTCCATCATACTATCCCTTACCATAACCAAATCTAGCCCTCTAAACCAAAGTACTATATCATCTCTTACTAACTCTCCCTGCTTCTACTGTTGCTACTCTATGAATTCACCTAAAAATCAAACTAACCTTTCAGAAAAAATGAGACTGTCCCTCTTTAGCTTTTAAAAAAGCTCTCCAAAAAGTAAACAACAAAAATTAAAAACTTAAAAAGCTCTCCAATGATTTTTCATAATATTCAGAAAAATTTTAATTTATTAAAATTTTATTATAGTCTATAAAAGGCTAGTCAATGTTTGGCGCTTGTCCACCTCTCTAAACTCATTATTTAGTACTCCTTTCCATGTAAACTCAAGTCATAGTGACCTTAAATAAATATAGCATATCATTTGCCTTACTACTGCTTCCTTTTCCTAGATCTTCCTGTGACTCCATTTTTCAGATCTCCATTCAAACACCTCCTCAGATAGAAACTTAACTAAAAATACTCGTTCTCAGCCACCAATGATACTCTGCTCACTAACCCTCATTTTTTCCTGTTCATAGTAGGCAGCAATTCCTAAAATATTAATTTAATGATTATTATCTCTCACCTACTCCAAAGAGACAAACTTTCTGCCTAGTCCCAGCACCCACAGTAGTTACTTGATATATAGAATAGACACCAAATTACTTGGTAACAAAAAGGAACAAGGCTTCCAATGATTGTTCTGCAGTTTCTTAAAAGATAGCACAAATAAAAATCCAACATATTGATGAATTTCTTTCCAATTATTCTTTCATGAACATGAATTATTCTATAAAGGAAAAAACTTAACGTATCTACCCATTCCTCCTAGCACTAAGCTAAAGAATATATATGGGAATTGTTGGTAGTGATTACATATATGTATAGTAAAATACCAATAGCTATTAGCTTTTTTCTTCTTGCTATTTTTCTGGTGCTTTACCTCCAAAACTTTGTTCATTGAACATTCTTTCTTTCACATTAAAAAGAAAGAAAAGATACTATTCAGATATATGAAAAGGTGAGTGGCATTTGTGTAGCTTCCCATTACTGCTTATAAGAGCACAAAAAAGGCCAAATAAAGGATCCAGAAGTATGTTTAGGGAAAACATCCTAATTTCTTGACTAAGATTTCTGGGTCAATGAAAGATATTACCAAGGGTGACTTCGGAATCTTCTCCTCTGGAGATGTTCCTTTCAAAGAATAAACAAAATAGCTTTAGTACATTACTGCCCAAAGGCAAAGATATCAACTACTACATGATTCTCAAGGTTCTTTTCACATCCTTTCTGACTGTACCACTCACTTAATTTCACACTCTGAATATTCCTGGCAAACAAGTTATAGTACATGTAGTCCCATAACTTCATCATAATTCAAATTCAAACAAAGTAATTGATAGTAAAAAAATTTCCAGGGATCAGGTGTATAGCTCAGCAGCATAAGCACCTGCCTGGCAGCATAAGACTCTTGAGTTTGATCCCTGGTACCACAAAAAAAGAAGAAAAAAAAAATCCAATGTGAAGATATCTAAAATATAGCCTCAAAGTCCTTTGAAAAAAAGAATTTAAAATAATCAGGATTTTTAACAAGTAGATCAGTTCTAAGTTGAAAACTATGGTTTTATTAAAATAAATGTGGATCTCCCCATGGAAACCATTAGCCTATCACTGAAGAATATTGGATAGGAAATTTTTGGAAGCACATTATTTACTATTAAAACCCAAAAGCATGGAATAATTCTTAGCACACAGGAGGCATTCAATGTGTGTTTATATAAAATTAATCCACCCATTTGTTAATTTCATGGCATGGAAGATCTGAGCCTACTATACATTCTATTTAAGATGCCTTTTAAAATTCTCATAGCATGGTAACTACATAATCTAATGTATGACTGGATACCTAAGTTGGATAAAACTTTGATACCTATTTCCTCTAGCCTACCTCATTTGCCTCTAGGAAAAAACTTAACCAGACATATTCTACCAAGTGTACAATGAAACATTTATCAAAACATCCTAGAAAATGCTCCTACATTTCTCTATCACTGGTGATCTTTGTAGATAAAAAAATTTGTTTACCAACTTCAAATACCAGTATTCCCTATTTGGGTGAGGAAAATAACTGCCATTCATATTCAAACTTTTTCTCCCCTTTTGGAGATAAGGTCTCACTGTGTAGTCCAAGCTAGCCTTAAACTCAATATGTAGCCAAGACTGGTTTCAAACTCAAAACAATCCACCTGCCTCAGCCTCCTGAATGTTAGGATTATATATTGGCACCATCACTCCCAGACTACCATTCACTGTGAGTTCCAACAGTAACCACATCTTTTCAAATCAAGATCACAGAACATCAATAGTGTAGTTTTAAAATCATGAGTCTACTGGTTCCTAATGTTAACATATTAAACAAAAACAAAATTTTTGAAACACACATTTTAACACATTCAGAGGAACTCTACTTTAAGTCACTGAGTTACTGCCAGCAAGAACTTACCGCCTGTTACTTCACACATTGGTGTTATTGCAGAGTCATCTAAAGGCACACCTGTCAACTGTTCTGATTCTACTGACATGGTGCCAGGCAACCGCAGCACTAATGCAAAGAGTCTCTGATCCCAGCGAAAAGGTTCCTTGGTCAATTCACTTCCAGGCAAAGGAGAATTGAGAGGTAAATGGAGCTAAAAGTAATAGAGGGAGGAGGAAGACAGTAAGATTTATATTCACTATTTTTTCCAAAAAGCCACTTTAAAATGACATTTATAATAAAACTTTGAGTCTCTCATCACTCCAATAAATCTGAAAAAAATGTATGTATTCAGATAGACCTAATATATATAATACATGATACTGTTGCTTCAATTTTCTAAAACTTTACTCCAAGACCTAAATGAAAAAACTTATTATTATAATGTGTTTCAGATTCAGATTCAATTAACCACCAGGAAGTGCACTGTTTACAAATAAATTATTAAAACGAATCTTATGACAGATATTTTACATTATTTTATGTCTATATGTGTATGTGTATACATTTTTAAATGTATGTCAAATATTTATGAAAGAAAATGATTTGACATCCTAGTTCCATGTCAGTTATTTTCTATTATATCATAGTAGCCTCAAACATCCACAGCTCTCAAAAAATTTAAACTTATTTCATTTTATATAACACACATGTCCTGAAAGCATTTGCATGAAAGGAGATTTTGTTATTACATATTAAAGGTAGTGATTTTTACCATATCTAAGTACAAGGTTTTGGGAATTTATGTGTTTTATTTTTTAACAGAAGTTTCTCTCCATTCCTGCGAGACAAGTGAAATCAGAATGTCTTCTAAGATTCTTAAGAAATCTTTTAAAAAGTTTTTTAAATGATTCTAATGAGTATGTGTACCAACTAAAAAAGAATATGCCAACAAATTCTACACAAACCAGCCTACTTTCTTTCTTTCTCTTTTTTGGGTATGGGGATACTAGGGACTCAAACCCAAGCATGCTCTTATTCACTAAGCTACATCCCCAGATCCTTTTTGCTTTTATCGAGTTACCTGACTGGCCTTAAACCTATGATCTTCTTTCCAGAGTAGAAAGACACCTAAGGGCTGACACATAATCTTATTATCACTGAAATGGTGCAACTGAACAATACCTCTCTCATGGTATGTTTCAAATTCAGAACACTAAAGATAGGAAAGAATGATGGAAGAAAAAGAGCAAGGAAAAAAGGTGAGGAGAAAGAGGAAAAGACAAAGAAAAAAGGAGGGCTGGGTATGTAGGTCAGTTGTAGAGTACTAGGGCTAGGGAGATGGCTCAGTGGAATAAGAACTTCCCTGGCAAGCACAAGGGCTTGAGTTCAATCCCCAGTTCTGCAAAATAAAGAAAGTCAAGTTGTAGAGTACTTGCCTAGCATGCTGAAGGCCCTGGGATCCATCCAAGGTAAGACAATTAATATGTTAGTATGTTAAGTGGAAAAAATCCTTATTGGCTATAAAATATTTTTAAATGTTCAGGGCTGGCATACTCAAATACATCTACAAATTTTCAAGTTCTTAAAAAATATAAATGTACTTTTAAATTATCACTTCCAAATTAATGGCCAGAGTTTACAGTAAGTTCTTCTGCCTTTCTAAATCTCACAAGATTGAAAATTGGGTTATCAATAATTCTACACTGATTTAAAAATCCATGTCTCTTTATTAACTTTCATCAATCCCTTAAAGAATAGTTCTAGAAGGAGTGTTCCTAGTGAAAATGTGCTATGCATCTCTTTCCCAAAGACTCATGCCAAAAGAATATGCTATCATGCTCCTTTATCAAGATCAGCCAAGATTTTATGACCATGGACAGGAATCATGTGCTCTTCCTCTGACAGTGGTTCTACTTAAGGAGAAGACAGAGGCAAGAGGAAGAAATCTGGGCCAAGAGGTTCTGTGAAAAAGAGCCTTAAAACTCAAAGGCACTGTGATACTTGCAAACAACCAGGAACCAACTGGAAGACTTTACTGCTATTCCCATGTATCTTACCAGAAGTTAAAGGAAAAAAGCACCATTTACATCATTTATTTTCTTTCAAGCCAGTGAATAATTTTTGACTTTGGAAAACATAACTACCAAGAGCTTGATCATATTCTCTCAAAGCCATAGAAACGTCAAAGCATCAAGGGTGCTGGCTTAAAGGGGCTTTCAAATGTTTATGTAGCTGCTCTGCAGAATAATGGATACACAAAATTGCATCAAGAATCAAAGGCTAACAGCACTACACAGAAACATGTCCATAAGTAATCAGTAATGAACATTTGCAATGCAGACAACACTGAATGAAATAATTGGCCTTTGGTTATACAATGCTAAATCTAGAATGTATTTCAAGTAAAAAGAAAAGTCAACAAAGGCCTCAAACAATATTTCTAACATTTCTAAACATTTACAAATAGCCTTTAAGTCACGTAAAACTTTTATCAAATTTTTATTCATTTGTTTTTCTCCTCCCCATCTTATTATTAGCCTCTCAACATCAAAGGGGAGTTAAGAGTGGAAGGAATGTACTAGTAAATTAAGAAGGAGTAAGTGGCAGGCAAACAGGGACAGGAAAAGCATAAAAATTGGAAGAAAAGTATTCTTAGGAAGACTGAATTGTTCAAAATCTAAAAGTTTACAGCTGAAAATCAGCATTTTAAAAATCACAAAGTAGAAAAGTTTTTGTAAATATACAAACTTTGTGAATCAAAGAAAACTTTACATAAATCAAAAAATAAGGTGAAACATTAGAAAAACATACAATAAAAATAGCTCCTAAAAGCAAAATACCCAAGAAGAAATTCAGATGGCCTATAACTAGCACAAAAAAATCTCAATGATACAATTTCATACCCATAAGATCAGCAAAAATTTAAGTGACAATAATGGGTGATAAAAATCCAGAATAACAAAAGCATTCCAATATTCCAATAGTCCTACTGGCCTGTTAAGTGTACAACCATTTCTGTACACTGTATCATCTGGAAATGGCAAACAACTGAATATCACTTGGAAAACAGGAATATCCTAAAACAGGAATGCCATTTATAGAAAAACTCTACTTTTATAAAATGTAAAAGGATGTAGATATAATCAGTGGTAAAACATGTGTTTAATATCCACAAAGTCCTGGGTTCAACTCCTAGTACCACCAAAAAAAAAGTGTATAAGGATTATTTTTATAGAAAAAGCCCACAATTCCAATAAAGGACTCAACAAACTGTGGTGGTGGTGGTGGTGGTCGTCTGTTGATATATCACTAGTGAAATGAATAAATCTTCCCTAACATTGATGGATCTCAAAATAGTAGCTTTTGGATAAACATACAAGAGAACATAAATTATGAATGTACAGCTAGACATTTTTTCAAGCTAAATGCACTAAGTAACCTAATTTATGCACCAAAAAAAGGGAAAAAACTGCTTCAGCCATTTGGGGTATGTTTATAATGTGTATGTAGTACTAAAATTTATCACTTATTGGCCATGGTCATATCAATATGCTATTTTGTGTGAAGTATCTGTTCATCTTTTCTACTTGTTTCTAGTTGCCCATATTTTTCTTATTGGTTTGGAGGATTCTTAATATAGTACAGGTATCACTTGCTTGGACATAGGTACTGCAAACATCTTCCCACATCCTGTGATCCCTTTCATTATTTTAGTGCTATCTTTTGATAATGTATTTTTTTCTTTTCAAAATTAGTACTTTTTGTGTCTTCAAAGATCACAAAGATGCTCTGATATTTGAAAGCATTAGTATTTTATCAGTTATAATTAAATCAACACATCTGGAATCAAGATTGATACACAGTAAGGGGATGAAGATTAAAGATTTTTTCTAAATGTTTATCTGAATGACTCAGTGCCATCTAGTAAAAGACATTATTTCTTTAATGTATTAGAATATCCTTTCTTATTTTGGGTGATTGCACATGATGACTATATTGCTGAGTCAAAACAAAACAAAACAAAACCAAAAAAATGAACCAGTTGTAATGGTACATGCTTATAATGCCAGCACTTGAGAGGCAAAGGCAGGAGGATTACAGAAAGTTCAAGGCCAGGTTGGGACACACAGTAAATTCAACATGATCCTAGACCACACAGTGAGACCCTGTCTCAAAAAAACAGTATTAGATGAAATTCTATGCAAAACTAATCAGAAAAGCATTTCCACATAGTTAAACAAAAACAATATTTAGTCTCATTTTCTATCTGTATAACATATACATGTAGGAAAAGAAAATGCACCACACACCAAACTTACAGGTGTTGCTTTTGAGAAGAAAAAGCAACATTCTGTTCCATATGCTGAAGTTTAAAAAATTCAAAGCAAAATAAAAAGCTAAAATATACAACTCAAGGGACCAACTCAATAAAAGATAGATATAATTATTCACCTCAAATCTTACACATTTGGAGGAATCCTAAGAATTCTACTACTTGAAAATCATACATGCATTTACTCACCATTGTTTATATACCTACAAAATACTAAGCATGTTTAGGTTCTAGGGATCTAAAGATGATTAACAAAATAAAAAAATATGAAACCAATACTGAAAGTTCTGAGGAACGATGGTCCTAAAGGACATCTGTTTCACAGATGTATTTAGAGTTAAACAGAAAATAAATCAAACAAATAAAGCACCATACTTGTTATCAACGTATTTCCTGGGGTCATCTGGCAGGAAAATAGTTTCATAAAAGCTGTTTGCTAAAAGTCTCAGGAAATTTTAGTACAAGAATATTCCAACTTAAGTGACTAAAATATAATAGTTTAAAAAAGAAAGTAGCCATTATGCTATGAACATAGCAGGTGAGCAGTCCCCAGGTTCAATTCCCAGCACCACAAGAGAAAAAATTCAGCCATTAATAACAACAATAATACTTTTATAGTCAGTAATAATTAGATGCCAAATCAAACCAGACAGCATTTATTCTGTAAAATAAGCAAACCAGATAAACACTATTAGAATCCCAATATCATGGGCTGGGAAAACAGCTCAAGAGTCTAAGTGCCTGTCTAGCAATCACAAGGACCTAAGTTCAATACCACATTCCATTCCAGTCCTGCACTGAGCTGGTCACAGAAACTAGGCATGGCACATGCCTACAATCCCAGAACTGGGGAGGCTGAGACAGGAGGATCACTATGAGTCTGAGTTGCATAATGAGACCCTGTACCAAATAAACAAACAAATAAAATCCCCATTTGCAAATAATAAAAACTGAAATACAGCAGCACTTCAGCAGCTTTTTAGAAGGTACCCAGATAAGTGATAGACTTTAAGCCTGACTCTTAAAATTAAGTACAGCTTATATAACTCAAATAAAACAAAATGTTAAGCTATTAATATGTAAACAATTTTATCAAATGAAAACTTTATAAAAATAACCATGTTTAGGGAAAAAAAAAAAAAAAAACTTCAAATTGATTTCCAAATCAACCTAGTGAGTGATTTTAAGACACTTAATACATATTTATAGACATTATAGGGTCATTGTTTTTATAAAGCACAGTCTTTATTCCTCAGTTATTCTCTTTTTTGTACCCTGGGTAATCAAACCCAGGTCTGTACCCATGCTAAGTTACCACTCAATCACTGAGATATACTCCCCAGTGTACCCAGTTATGCTTTTATCTAATGGAAAAGTACATTAATATACTTCTCTTTCCTTTTGTTTTCCCCCTTCCAATTCTCAATACAAGGGTAATAACAATAAGAAATAATTATAGCTGGAATGTTTCTGAGCATTGTACCATAAGTTTTACCTATATTAGCTACAACAAAGCAAAAAAGAAAATACATATACTCTGCACTTTAAAAATGAGATTGTATATTAGGAAACATTTCTATGTAGAATACATCCAAATAACCTCTACTATATAATAAAATATAGAAAATCTAAAGTGGACAAACTGGTAAACTTAAGAATTGCATATATTAAAAAAAAGAATTGCATATATTATGTGTAATTCAGTAACATAGTAATTTACACATAACGATATTAATGGTCTATACTAGGGTCTTAATCAATCTAGGTATCTTAAAAGTAATGTTAGAGCTGAAGAAAATGAAATATATAGTTCCAAATTAAAGTTGGAAAATTGTCCTAATTTTCTTTTTTTAAAGCATTTACTAATCTTTTGAGACTTCATTCATAATCAATTTTCTTTGTTCAACTGCTTGTCAATTTGCTAGAGCTGAACCAAATCTCAGCTTCAATTTTAATTATTTAGTTATTTGTAGAACAACCAGTATGATACCATTTCAGGATTTAACAAACATATGACAACTAAAATTAATATATTTTAGCTTGCTCACTCATAATAGAAAAACTATCATAAAACTAAAATAACTAGAATTCTCATACACTCCAATTTTTTTCTTAGAACCACAGGATGCAAGTAAACAGAAGTCAGTCATCAGTAAAAGCCGATAAAAAATTTTAGTTTAAAGACATCTTTACTTCAGAATCTAAGCGTCTGTCTCTTGGCATATAATATAACTGGTTCCTAGATAAGGGTCACACTCAGATCTCCTTGAGTAATTAATGGCTATTAACTGTACCAAAATTTGAGCAAATTTCCCCTTTAGCTTGCTTGGTCTGGCCAACCAGTTCTATTACTAAAGTAACTAAAATTAGATAATCTTTCATAATGGTACTTCCTACTTAATCACCTATTTATATGGCTATTTATTTATCCTATTTTGGGACAGTGTAGGGAGAAGGATCTGTTTCTTGTTCACTTCCTCAAGGTACTTGTGAAACAGAAGAAACAAGAGGTCCCACTCTCACAATTTAAAGAAAGTACAAGAGGGCAAAGCAAGGATGTTAATGAGAGCATAAGCACTTTGCATCCCACCGTCAATAATCATGCTCCTTCTACCTCAAAACCATAATATGGAAGAACTTCCATTATCTGTACAATATATGTATGATGGGTAAAGACGTGTGATGTACCACAGAATCACATAGATCTATCCCTAAGAAATTCAAGTATTATTCTCTCCATGTGTGTACCTCATTCATTTGTATGGCCCTTGTATGTGCTTTGACACAGAAGACACAAGCTTCAAAATCTGCCTAACACCTAGAGATAGTCTACAGAAATAAATATCCCAGATGCTAGTGTCATGACAACTATTTTATCTAATTCATCGCATAATACCCAAAATTTATACAGTGGACATACTTTCACTAAGGCTCATTAGGGATAAACTTCATAAATTTTTGCTTTATGAAGAAAACAGGCAATATTTGAAAAGGGCTGGAGATATATAGCTTAGGGCTAGAGCATCTCCCTACCATACAGGACACCTGTTCAATCCTTATCAGCAGGGTGGGAGGTAAAAGATGATGATGCAATATTATTTGTTCTACTTTTTTATAACATACCAAATCATAACTTTTCTCCTTTATAGTTTACTTCACTGGCCTACTAGAAAATGAACTTGCCATAATATCAAAGAATGAAATCATTATAAATATAAAAATTTTATTTGTTATGAGACCATTTTTTAAAAATGAATGAGGACCACAAATCAAGGTATAACTTGTACTATTTAATAAATGGCAACATATTAGATGCTATAATTTCCTAGCTTCAAGAACACATAAGTAAACAATTGTAACATGCACAAAAGTAAATGTATGATGTACCAAAGTATAAATGCTTTTTTTTTTTTGGCAGAACCAGGGATTGAACTCAGGCCCTTGTGCTTGCCAGGGAAGCACTTGTTCCACTGAGCCATCCCTGCAGCCCCTTATAAATGGTATCTGACAGATTCAGAGGAACAATTATCTATGTCTGATGATGGTTCAGAGCCTACTCATTTGCAAGTCTGTGCTAGAATGAAAGAAAACCACAGCTTCAATTATTTCCTTATGAAGCAGTTACAGTCATGTTTCTACTTTAGGATTTAAATCAAGACACTAACAAGTCAAATCAAATAAAACTAACATAAGAGCAAGTTGAAGAATGAAAAGTTTATTGAGAATCTAGACTCTTATGCATGTTGAGAACCAATGCAGAATGAAGACCAAGATCAAAAAAAGTAGGAGACATAAAAGATAATAAAAGCAAATAATTGCATAGAAACTAATCTGCAGAATTGCTGGAAAGTAAATAAAGTAGGATTAAAGGTTTTAAAAAGGCATAGGGGCTGGGGAGATAATTCCATGGTCTAAGCACCTGCCTGGCAAGTGCAAGGACCCAGGTGCAATCCCTAGTACTGCATGCCATGCAGTGCTGGCCACTGAAACCAGGTGTGGTGATGCATGCCTATAATCCCAGTGCTGGGGAAGCTGAAACCTGAGTCCAAAACACACCCAAACTATAGTGAGACAATGTACCAAATAAACAAAAAAGTAAATAATTTTTTTAAAAAGCTTTATAAACAGGATTTTTAACCTGGGAGACAGCAATGAGGGAAAAGAAGTATGCAAGGAAGAAAGAAGAAGCATTCAAAAAATTAGCAGCACAGATTACAGAAAATATGAATGTTAGGAATTTTTCTTCACCTAGTCACTTCTCAGTTCTCACATTTCACTAAAATAACATGGACTAGGGCTAGGGAGATGGCTCAGTAGAATAAGCACTTCCCTGGCAAGCGCAAGGGCCTGAGTTTAATCTCTGCTTCCGCAAAAAAATAAATAAATAAAATAACATGGACTAAATTATAATATTTTGGGGCTGGTAAGACAGCTCTGTGGCCTAAAGCACCTGCTTACGCAGGCACAGAGAACCACATTTCGATTCCCCAGTTTTGATTCCCAACCCAATACCACATAACCATATCAGCCCTGCTACAGGGCTGGTCAATAAACAGATTAGATTAGATTAGATTAGATTAGATTAGATTAGATTAGATTAGATTAGATTAGATTAGATTAGATTGGTGGGTGGGTGGGTGGGTGGGTGGGTGGGTGGATGGATGGATGGATGGATGGATGGATAGATAGATAGATAGATAGATAGATAGATAGATAGATAGATAGATAGATAGATAGACAGATAGACAGACAGACAGACAGACAGATAGATTAAGAAAAGAAAGAAAGACTCTTTTTAGGGTAAAAACTCTTTCTAAACTTGAAAGATCATTCTCCTTCCTGTGGAAACCAGCCCCCATGTAAGCTTAACTATACTGTGCTACTAAATGATGTGAACAAAAAAGCCACAGAAAGTGCCTCTGCCAACAACATCAAAACCCTAGTCAATCCTAAAAAATACAATGAATTGCGGTTTGAAAACTGTACACTGCAGGACAATTTGTTATATAGCAACTGATAACTAAAGATGCCACTGAATCCAGTAGAGAAGGACATAGCAACTCATACCTAGGATTCCAGCACTCTGGGACCCAGAGTTTGAGTTCCACCCAGGGAACTTAGCATCTGAGTGAGACCCTGTCTCAAAATGTTTAAAAAGGCTGAGGATATAGCTCAGAGAGGGGAATGCAAGAGGACAGAAAAAGAGAAAAAATGTTAGGATATGACCCAGGGATTGGTAAAACACAGTTCTAGGTGTCTGTAGGGGGTGATGGACACATAGCCTTGGTATCTTTCTTTGCTCCCTTGCCACTTCTGCTCTAACACTCTTACCCTGTTCTGCTTCCTGCTGCCATGGACTAAGTGACTTTCACCATTCTGTCTCTGCCTTGGAGCCAGCCAATCATGCCCTGTAACTGTGAACAAATTATAAATTGCAGGTGTTGCATACTGTGCCCAGTAATGGGAAAGTACTTTCCATGTTTTGAACAACAGTCTCTTGGCTTTCACACCGAGGTATTCTCCATTTTCTTCCTCTTTGGCTGCTCCTCTGTTATCTACTCCCATTCCCAACCCAGTCTCAATCTCCAGTAACTAGCCACTAAGTGCTGCAGATTCAAAAAGCTCAGTCTTAATATATAAATGTAAATACATCTTGATCAGTTTATACTCTCAATCTGCAAACCACCTGCCGATGGTTTCAATTATTACCGATAATCAATTAACATTCTTTACACTTGTACATGCCTAGTTTATCTCACTTCTAAGCACAAAAATCATTCGCCTGTGTACCTGATACTCAGTCTTCAATGTTCCACTTAAACATATTCAAAACTGAACTCATGATTTTCCTTCACCTAAAATGGTCCTCTTCCAACATTCCCTAGGCATCATCTACTCACTTTCACAGAAGACACCTTCCTGTTGCTTAAAGCCAAATGCAGTGTCATCAAATTTTATTAATCTCCTAAGTATCCCCTTGACATTGCTGTTCTTTTCTATCTCTTCTACCAGGAACAACTTCCTTGTTCATGCTGTCAAGTCTGATGTAACAGTTCCTACCTGATATTTTTATGTCCATTGTCTCTCCTCTACCCTCTGCCTCTTAATAAAATCTTAAAGGTTTCCTATCTCCTCTACACTAATAAAACTGTTACTTCACATGGCCTCAGAGCTCTCTGTATTAAGTCAAGCATAAACTTCTTTTATATTTTGTATTATGATGCCTTTCGTTTCCCAAAGCACATCACCTTCATTTTAGTTCTTCATTCTCAAAACTTACTGCCTTCAGAAATAAAGCCTTTGTACAGTTCAACCCTCTGTATGATCATCTTTCTACTTTCTGTGTGGCAAATGCTACTCTTTAGGTTTAACTTTCCTTCATCTCATTGATGACTTGGTAGATATGCTTGTGTGTTCAAGGCATACAGGAAAGTATTTGTGGAAGAAATGCTCTGTCTACAGTATGCTTTCAAATAATCAAAAACTATGCATTGGGGTATTATGAAATATTACTGAAGCAAGACAAGGGTTCATTAGGCTTACCATTTTATTTTCTCTTACATATGTCTGAAAGTTCTCATAGTTTAAAAAAAATTTTTTTAAAAGATGGATATATGAGAATAACCAGAATAACTGAAAATGGAAGAGATAGACGCCTGCTTTTATTACCTCTCCCATAATCCTAATTATTAGCCAAAATTTCATGCTACTTTAAAATATTCTACTCCATTTAAATAAAGCACAAAAGTTTCACTATTATAAAGTATTAGCAAAATAAATAATCTCACTTGGAGAAATAACTAAATGACCCTACATATACCTGCATCTAAATACAAACTGACCAGACAAAACAGTCCTTTTTACATTAAACCTACTCTCTGCTTGAAAACTAGCAAAATTCTCCTATCAATAATAGTTAGACCTATCCTGGTTTCAGGAAGAGGGTAGAGAACTGGTAGTGCCAGTGGTACCTCGGTTAATGAACACTTTCATTTGCAAACAATTTGTTCCACAAAGAGAAGCATCTGGCAAAATTTTGTTTTTGTTTGCAAACTCTGCATCAGGTCAAAAACAATACTACAGAGCCATCTTTTCCACCTATATCACACAGACACAAATGTGGCCATCTTCTCTAAAATTGTAGAACAAATTAAATTTGTGAACCAAGGTACCACTATATCTCAAAGAATCAATGGAATATACAAGGATCAATGGGAAGATAATGGGACGTAGGAATACCTTGTCAAAAAAAGATTGTTCCAGTTATAGTAGGTTCTGGAAAAAATAAATTGAAACTTACATTTTTTCCTACTTTGCCTTATATCTATTACACATCTGTATTTGTTTCTAATATTTATACTGTGCAATGCACTATTTTCTTAATAAGAAAACATTCTAGTTGAGTTTACCATTAATGATCCCAGACTGTCGTTTCCAAGGTTTCTGTGATTATTTACTTATATCATCACTTTTGTGTATCAGTTCCCTCGCCTACAAAACATATTAAGTTATTATATGTATTAATAAAATAATATAAAAATACAATTTTAAATTTTAAAATTAATGTAATTCAACATATTAACAGGATTAAAAGAGAAAACCATATTATTTCAATATATACATAACCTGATAAAACAAAAGATTGTCTCAAAAAACTGGGAAAAAAGTGTAACTTCCTCAATTTGATAAAAATAAATTAATGAAAACCTACAGTTAATCTCACACTTCCATGGTGAAAGAAAAAAGAAAAAAAGCTGAATGATTCTTTTCCTGATCTTAGTCCCCAAGACCAGTAGCAAGTCAGAGATATGTATTCTCAAATTCTTTTCTCCCAGTGTATCAAGCAGGAAAATTAGTGAAAAAGCAGAAAGTTACCGCAAAAAATAAAAACCTCAGACATTATTCTCAATATAAAAAATACATGGTCAAAGTACCAAAAGCAAAACAAAGTTAAAAAAGCACATAATCAAAACTGAAAGTATAAAGTCCAACTTACAGCATAAAAAATTCATGCACTAAAAATATATACTGCTGAGAAAATGAAAGACAAATCTGAGGCATACAATGCTCAGGGATTAATTAACAAGTAAAAATTCCCAATTTCCCCCCAAATTACTTTAATAGATCCAGTCAAAGCTCCAAAGACTTGTAAAATTTCATCTTGATTCTAAATTGGCATTCAAACTCTAAGGACCTAGAACAGATTAAACAATTTGGAAAAAGAAAAACAAGTTGGACACTGATTTTAAGACCTAACAAAAACAGAATGCCATGCTCAGCAGCCTTGACTAACATAGACCAATTCCACTGTTAAGTCCCTTGCCCAGATACTTATTCTGACTAAATCTCTACATCACATTTAAAATACAATCTTTCTGAGGACACAAATAATCTGAAAGGCAAATCTATTGAAAGCCTTGCATAAAGAATGAGAATTCTGGGCCAGCCAAATAGCTCAGCAGATTAAAGCACCCACAAGGAGACCCAGGGGCTGGGGGTTCCATCCCCAGGCCTGCCATGCTGGCCCCACCCCTGGAGCACACTGAGACTGGGCACGGTGGCACATGCCTGTAATCCCAGCTTTTGGGAGGTTGTAAACAGGCAGATCACTACAAGTCTGATCTAGACCCTGTAGACCCTTCCCCCGCCCCCCAAAAAAGGAATGAGAATTGTCTCATCATTGTACAGTGACAGAAAATAATTAAATGAGTGAGATTCTTTGAGTATCTCAATCTTAACAGTCATAAAAATCATGCTCATTTTAAAAATAAAGACATCAAAGCTGGGCGTGGTGGCGCATGCCTGTAATCCCAGCACTCGGGAGGCTGAGGCAGGAGGATTGTTGTGAGTTCGAGACCAGCCTGAGCTACAAAGTGAGCTTATGGCCAGCCTGAACTGCATAGTGAAACCCTGTCTCAAAAAAAAAAAAAAAAAAAAAAAAAAGACATCAAAATTGGGAACACATGACAATAAGGCTACATGTCTTAATAATCACAGGGCCAGGATCAAAACTTGGTCATTATAATATAAAGATCTTTAGTACACCTTTAAATTTGAATGGAGTAAGTATGAATTTATTAAAACAGTTCCATTAGGATAAACAGTATTTCCTAGCTCTGTCCACTGACAAGGCCCCAAAACACTGACCAACTTAAAGACCAGCCTATGATGTCCATAAAACATTTACTAACACATAAAACCTAAGCAGAGGCAAAAATGCACTTGATAAGCTCAAAACAAGCTGTCATATCAGAAATCAAAGAAGCCTTCAAGCTCTTAAGTATGTCTTTATCATACTTCAAATTTCAAAAATTTACAACTGTCCCTCCAAATCTATTTCCTTCTCTTTCCTTCTACTCCTCAAAACCTCCAAATTTCAGTGGGACTCAATAGCAATTAGCCAAGTTCTAGCTAAGCATCTCAGATAGAACTGTCATGTATTAAGTTTACATCATGAATTGAGAAGCTGCTTGCTCTCTGCAGTCTTTACTCCTTCCAAAGTCTGACCAAAATTCAGTTAAATAGAGTATTATAAAAGTAGCATCAGTGCGTACCCTGAGATCATACTCTTAACTGAAATAAATCGGATACATGTTTAAATATCATATTGTTTTTCTGGTACAAGAAACCAAAAGGGTAAATAAGGACAAAAACGTATAATAGATACTGGGAAATAGTAAGAAATGTTCAAGTAAGGGGAACAAGGAAGGTTGTTGGGGAAGAAGGGGGAAAAAAAGAGAATAGAAGGAAAAAATGCAAACAAAGCTTCTGTAAGTAAGGGAAGAAGGGCTGAAGGGCTGAAAGGAAATTAAGGAAAAAAGAATCAAGATATATTACATAAAGGAACAAATTCCCTATGATGAATGTGATCATTAGGTATACTAAAATATACTAGTAAAATTAATTTTTTAAAAAGTATCATCAACAGATGAGCACAGTGGTGCCTGTCTGTAATACAGTATTCTGGTTAGCTGAGGCAGAAAATATCAAGTTTTTGAGCCTAGTCTAGGCAATTTAGAGAGACCCTATCTGAAAAGGTGGGCAGGGTGACTGAGCAGGTAGCTCAGGGTAAAGGTCCTTGTTTCAATGCCCAATATTGTAGGAAAACAAACTAATAAACACAATAACAAAAATGCATCAACAATTCAGGTGAAAGCAGGCAGAACAACGAAGTAGAAAAAGCCTGGGATTCCAAACAATAGCTTGGAGTTGAGCCACTCTATTTTGCTAACTACTAACCAATTCTGTCTTTGAAATAGTGAAAAGACTTTCACCTTAGAAAGCCAGTATTAAGTCTCATTCTAATTAGAAGAGCTGAACCAATATTCTTTAAAAGAAACTGAACCAATATTCTTTTAAAAGAAACAAAAAAACACACACAAAACCCTACCTTGCCAGAAGCTTTTCAAAATCTTTGAAGATTCAATTAGATGCCTGTCAATTTGTTTTTCTTTGCTGCATAAAACATGCATTTAAAGAGGCACCTGGGCACATGCAAAGGCAGAAATGCGCACATTCTAATCAAAATAATGCTAAATGCTTTTGTGATTTAATAAGTAGAAAGCTAACATCGCCAACCTCAAGTCCTACTCTCAGTCTCAATTACTCAGATTTGCATGGATAATATAAATAACAGCAAAGCTTCAAATACATGTTCATATTTTCAGTGAAATACAGTACACCCTGAAGTCCTACAAAATCAAGATGTTACAGGTTCATTTCATTTTCCTCTTTCTCAATAAACACAGACTCAAAACTTCAACTTCCTTACTACACTCCCAAATCCCAGTACTTTTTTCTAATTATTTCCAAAACAAACAATTCTAAATTCAGTGATGTCCAAACAGAAATGACCTAACCAAGAAGTGCATGAAAGAGAACTGCTTATCCTAAAACTTACTTGCATAGCATAACATTTTACACTCTGCCAAGTATGAGTCTTGTTTTAAAAAAGAGAAAGGCCTAGAAGCTTGGGGTAGACCTCAGTGGGACAGCACTGACTAAGCATGTATGAGGTCCTGGGTTCAATCCTAGCACACCAACAAAAGAAGGACACATATGCTAAATGCCATAGAATTGTTTACTTTATATATTTGGGGCTATGAATTAGCTCAGTGGGAGAATACTTATCTGTATATGAGATATTAGATTCCATCCCTAGGTGCCACCACCACCACCACAGAAAGATTAATTTTGTTAGACACATTTTGTTATGTGAATTTCACTTTAAGGACAGGCAAACTTTCAGCAAAGTCAAGCACTTTACTGATGCAGTTAAAGAATACCCCTGAAAAGATCATCAAAGATAGGAGAAAACAAGATTTTAAAAACTCATAATAAAGGATTCATTTCAGAATTTGATGTCCAGAAAAGAAAAAAAAAAAAAAAAAAAAAAAAAAAAAAAAAAAAAAAAAAAAAAAAAAAAAAAAAAAAAAAAAAAAAAAAAAACAGATTAATAGTAGGAGGGAAATACCAAAGAAACAATACAGTGGGAGTAAAAATATGATATACAATTCCTGGGGCCAGCGAGATAGCTCAGTTGACTAAAGCACCTGCTTAGGCAAGCGCAGGAACCACGGTTAAACTTCTGGCACCACATGACATGCCAGCCCTGCCCCAGGGTGGGCTGAGCGGGCCAGAGTCTTGGCACAGTGGTTCACACCTGTAATCCCAGCACTGGAGAGGCTGCAAATAGGAGGATTACTAACTCCAAGCTACATAGTGAGATCCTCTAACAACCAAATACATTTTAAAAAGTCTCCAAGATGACTAATTATTATGTGATTCAAACACACACACACACACACACACACACACAAACACACACCCCTGAGATTTAAGGTACTACAGGTTTCCAAACAGAAAGGGCTTTCAAAGAGCCACCAGAGCCTTGCTCAATAAATGAACAAATAGGTAAAAAATACAGATTATCATCTCTTGATCCTTGGTAAAAAGAAAAATTCTAAAAATTTCAAGGGAGGAAAAAACAACCAATAATATACAGATCACTAACAGAAATAAGAATGGTATGAAAATTTCATGTCATTTTAGGGAGTGATGGGAATTGAACCAAAACTTTGCATTCTAGGCAAATGCACTATCCCTGAACTTAAACCCTGAGTTGATGTTAGACTTTCAAATAGCAATACCTGAAGCTATAAGTCATTAGAACAATGACTCACATAGTCTTAAAGGAAAAAAATTCCCAAGTAGAAATTCAAACCATCAAGAACCAAATATATCAATCAAGCATAAGGGTACAACAGGCATCAATAGCCTAAATATATACAATCAAAAAAAGGAAGGCATAAAGAGAAAAGGAAAAGAAAATCTCATAATTATAAAAATAATTCTAGGAAAACTATTCACCTACAGGCCTAAAGACAGAACAACCCTCCAGACTTGAGGCAGGCAGTGCAGTAGTTAGAGGGCTCCAGTAAAAATGGGAAAGGAGCAGTGCAGATGAAACTGATAAATTGCCAGATATGTTTGAGTATTATAAGGAGGTATTTTATTATTCTGGAGATCTTTTGCATACATCGGTGATTAAGTACTTAGCTTTCTTAGACAAAATAAAAATACAGTGAAATGAAAAACATTATATACTGCCAACATGGGGGCACACACCTGTAATCCCAGCGCTTGATAGGCTGAGGCATCAGGACCATGACTTTGAGGCCAGCCTGGGCTGTAGAGTGAGACCCTGTCTCAAAATAAAACAAAACAGGCTGCATAGTGAGACTGTGTCTCAAGATAAAACAAAACAAAGCAACATAACAAAACAATATACAGAATCAAATTATTCAGCTACAATGAAGAAAAGTATAAAGAAAGACAATTCTTCATATTCTACAGTAGAAAATCAGTAATATCTGCAAAAGAATGTAAAAAACATGTTATTGGTTTGTGTCTAGCTGTCCCCCCAAAGCCTCATGCAGTCATAGGGTGGGGACTTACAGAGTTTGAGATTAACTCATGATCTACTAGGATTATGGGTTTTAGTATTCTTGGGATTATGGGTTGAGTACTATACCCCACCCTGGGGCAGATAACCTAAATGTAATATAAGAGACAGACTTTCTTAGTTGTATTGTTGTTCTGTTGCCATGAATTGATGCTCTCTGTTATGTGCCAGTCCGCCTTGCAGTAACTGTGAACTAAATAAACCTTTTCTTCCTTCATTTTGGATGTTGGGTATTTGTCCCAGCAATGAGAAGCATAACTAAGACAGCATTTGGTACCAGGAGGAGGAGTTGAGTCATTGCTTATGGGAAGAAATAGGAAATGTTTGGAGAGGTTGTCTACTTGTGAAGAGCTGGAACAGCTTCGGCTGTTCTGTAGGGGAAGAGTTCAGACCAGAAGACTGTCAGGAAGCCGGCCTGTAAACACCAGGCTGGGGAGGTTTCTGCTAAGAAGGACTGCAATGGTTGTTGGACTCCAGATGATTTGTGCTATGGTTTGGCCAAAACACTATCTGAATTTTGCTCATGTCCAGAGACTGCCCGAGACTGAGTTTAAGCACGGAGGACTGATTAATCTTTCAAAAGGTATTTCAAAGCAGCCAAATATTAGGGCGGTCACATGGCTGGTACTGGGGACTTTTAGCCAGATTTATGTTGAGAATAAGGAGCAAGGAGCCCAGCAGGATGGTCCAAAGTGCTGTGGATTTGACCAGAAAGGAAGCACCAAGAAAGTTGTGGACTGCAAAGGTGGAGCTGAGAGGATCTCCATTATGGAGAAGGAACAACAGAATGGAAAGGATGGCCTGAGGGCATCACAGGAGGAGGCAAGTCTCCATCCTTTGCAGCCTCAGAATTGCAAAGGTCAGGGACTTTGCCTTGAGAAGAAAGCTGAAGAACCCCATGTTCCAGAACTGCGGCAGCGGAGCCGGGCATGGTGACGCATGCCTGTAATCCCAGCACTCGGGAGGCGGAGGCAGGAGGATTGTTGTGAGTTCGAGACCAGCCTGAGCTACAAAGTGAGCTTAAGGCCAGCCTGAACTGCATAGTGAGACCCTGTCTGAAAAAGACAAAAAAAAAAAAAAAAAAAGACAGAATGGCGGCAGCGGCCACACCACATTCCAGAATGGCACCAGCATGGAGAATTTGTTCCTGAGAATTAGGGTCAGAGTGCTCAGCCACCCAGGCACTCAAGCCCTACAGCCAAAACAATGGAAAACCTGGCTATTGCTCCCACTGGCAACAGACCTTGGCATGATCCACATGGTAATGGTTTTAGGTGCATGCAGAATACAAGAATTCTGAGGTTAAGAAGGCTTCCACCTCAATTTCAGAAGAAGGCCTGGGAGGCCAGGCAGTGTGCCCTCCCTCTCCCACCGTCAGGGAAATGTGTGTAGCTGTGAGAGAAGTCTATTCAGTGGAAAACCCGAAAGTTTGGAAAAAACAGGAACATGGATCATCCAAGGAAAACTACAAGGAGGAAGCAAAGCAGGGAAAGAAGCCATGGGAGCTACAACCACCAGAAGTGCCATAGGGACGGAACCATGTAGGGCCTTTGGAGCTCACAACTCAGTGCAGACTGCTTCAGATGTTCCAGTTGGAACTATGGGATTTAATGTTTGCCCTGCTGGATTCTAGACTTGTACTGGTCCCAGTGTTTTGTATTCCCCTGTTGTTTGCAATTTTGGACTGTTTATCTTGTGCCTTAGATGTGTTTAACTTTTCATTTGTACAGGGGTTCAGAGTTAAGGAGTTTGCCTTGGATCTTGGAGGAGACTTGGGACTTGGACTTTTCAGCAATGCTGAAACTGTTGAGACTTTCAGCAACTCTTAGAGATGGACTAAAATGTCTTTTGCACAGAAGGATGTGAATGAGACTTTGGGGGTCCAGAGGTAGAATGTTATGGTTTCTAGTTGTTGTCCCCTTAAAGACTCATGTAGTCATGGGGTGGGGACTTCTAGAGTTTGAGATTAATTCATGATCTACTGGGATTATGGATTTTAGTATTACTGGGATTATGAGTGTGAGTACTACACCCCACCCTGAGGCAGAGGGCCTGCATATAATATAAGAGATAGACAGACTTCCGGTACCCATTGCTCTTTGTTGCACTGCTGTTCTGCCGCCATGAACTGATGCTCTCTGCTATGTGCCAGTCTGCCTTGGAGCCAGCCAAGTATGGACTGAAACCTGCAGTAACTGTGAGCTAAATAAACCTTTCCTTCCTTCATTTTGGGTGTTGGGTATTTGTCCCAGCAATGAGAGAAGAGTAACTAAGACAACATATAAATATGATTTCCGGAATCAGGAACTCAAAGAGATACTACAACAGTGAAAAGTAGGAATTATAAATCATGAAGAACAGTTCATTAAGCATGTTAAGTAGGTATGATCATGCTATGTGTACATCCCACCACTATGGTATTCCCAAAACTTTCAATGTATTTTTTTTTTAAATGTGTTTAGGATAGGGTCCTACAGGGTCTCACTACACAGATTGGTGTGATCTTTCCTGTTTTTCAGCCTCCCATGTGCTAGGATTACAGGTGTGTGCCATCATTCCCAGTCTCAATCTCCATTATCAGTGCATGGGGGGGGGGGGCAGGGCCAGCACAGCAGGCCAGGGATTGAACCCTGGCCCCCGAGGAGCTATCTGGCGAGCCCCACTCAATGTGTTCTTAATAGTGTCCTTTTTAACTTCCAAAAATGTCAAATGTGGACCAATATGCTAGTGCACATCTGCTCTCAGCTATTCAAAAAGCTGAGGCAGGAGGATTACCATGCTCGAGGCAGCACAGACACCTGAGCTATCTCAAAGTAAAATATTTTTAAAGGGCTGGACATATAAGTTCAGCACTCCCCAAATTCAATATTTAAAAAAATATTGACAAATAAATAGATAACAGGGAACTACACAGCAAGACCTTATTTCAAAACAAAAACAAAAAATAATTATTAAAGGAAATGTATTCAAAAGATACACACTAGGGAAGAATTAATTGACAGGTGTAATTTCTGGGTCACATGATGACTATGGCAACTAGGCAAATGCTATTCCCACACAGGAATGATGATGAGCTTGGGTTTGAATATGTCAAGTTGGAAGAAACTGAGAACACCCAAGCTGAAGTATCCAGTACATAGTTGGCAGGGTGGGTCAAAAATTGAAGAAAAAAGCAGTAGATGTTGGGAGTTATCAGCCTTGGGTAATAAAAAGAAGCCACAGGACTCTAGGACAGCATTCAAAAGCTTAAAAGACATTATAGTGAAAGGCAAAAGCCTGGAAAACATCTAACACTTAAAATGTTTTTTAACCTTACTTTTCACAGCATTCAAACATACATAACTTTGAAGGCTTCAAACTACTCTAATGACAAACCTCATTTAGACATTCCATAAGATTCATTCATTTCCCATTCCTCAAGCATTTATGAAAGGCATATCTACAGCCAGGAAAATTCAAAGTGGCACGTGAAATAGATCTCACTCTGTAGGAGCTCAAAGGTATAGTAAAACAAATAAATAGATAACAAAATTCACTTAAGAACTATAGTGAAAGTGATAAAACCTAAATCAAAGAAGTACCAAGAAAAGAACAACTGTCAGAATAAATATGATAAATAGTCATGGAGGAACAGAAAGATGGGAAACAGGGTAAATATTAATGGAAACAGTTCAGTGTTTATAAAATATTCAAAAGCCATATAAAGCTAATAATCTTCAGAAACGGTTCAAATTAAATCATGAAAGACATTGGTATGCCTTATTAAGAAGGATTCCCCAAGTATGGAAAAATGCCTAAATAACAACCATTCCAATCAGAAAACAAGTCTTATGAAGTCTGTAATTAAAGCAATAACATTCAGGGACAGGCAAACAAATTAAGGTCAAGAGGAGGGATAAGAATGGGGATAAAAAACGGAAAGCTGGAAGAATGTCAACGAAGTCAAAAAAAGCTTGAAGAGAAAGTGTTCAACAGTGCTAGCAAAAAAACATAATGAATGAGACAAGTAAAAAACCAATTTGAATTTAGAGGCTTTCTGTTGACTTTACTAAGAAAAGCAGAATGAGAAACCAGTGTTAACAGAGTAGAGTAAAAAGAAAACAGGGAAGCAGAGTCACTATCAGAAGTGAGTCCAAAATTTACTGCAAACAGAAATAAGACAGTCCCTGATGAGGGAAGGAGAATAAAAGGCAGCTGTTTTTCTGCTTCATCTCCTTTACTTAGAGCAGTGCATACAAGAAGGTCAAGTTAAGCAATCATCACTGTAACTTCAGGCCATCTCCACCAGATGAAAAAGAACCCTCATATTTATAAGCAGGCTCCCCTTATCCTGCCACAAGTTACCATTTATTTCTGTTACTATGGATTTGCCTATTCTAGAAATTTCACAGAAATCGAATCCTAAGGAAGCAGCTTTTGTATTTCACCTTGTTCAGTGACATGGTTTCAGTATTCGTCCACGACGTGGCAAGTCTCAGAATTTTATTCCTCATTTTGGTGAGTAACATTTCATTGTGTAAGCATATTCTACTGTGCCTGCCTACTCACCAGTTGATGGACACTGAGGTGGTTTCTACCTTTTGGCTATTATGAATAAGGATACTAAGCAACTCATTTATAGGTTTTCGTGAAAATGTTTTCACGAAACATTGGAATTAGTGGGTCTTAAGAATCCTCTAATGTATAGTTTTTTGAGAAATTGCTATACTATTATTATTCTCCAAAGCAGCACCATAATTTTACATTTTCATCAGCAAAAAAATACAAAGGATTCCAGCGGCTCGACATTCTCACCAACACATATTACTGCTTGCCATTTTCATTACAGCTTTTACAGTAGGTATACAATTATACTTGTGGTTTGAATATCCCTAATGACTAGTGACAGTTCAGTGTCTTTTCATGAACTTAATACTCACAGATCTTCTTTGAAAAGTAATCAAAGACTTTCACCATTTTTAATTGTATCTTTTTATTTTTCTTATAATAGTTCTTTATATAGTCTGGACATTAGGTCCTTAGGTAAAATGATTTGCAAATATCTTTTCCACTCTGTTACTATCTTTTCACCTTCTTGATTATATCCTTCCAACAAGTTTTTAATTGTGATAAAGTCCAATTTATTTTTTTTTCCTTTGTACTTCAACAGTCACATCCAATAAAATTATTGCCTAATTCTATACCATGAAGACTTGCATTTGTTTTTTTTTCTAAGTTCTACTAGAATTTCAGCTCTTACATGAGGTCTTTGGCCCATTTTTTAAGAAAAATAATTTATTTGGTGCAGGGTCTCATATGCAGCTTAGACTCCCCAGAGCTGAAGTTAACAGGCATGAGCCACCACACCTAGTTTTGGTGGCCAGCTAGGCATGGGGCCAGCATTGCATGTAACATGGGGGATCAAACCCAGGTACAGGCAGGCACTTAAGACCACCAGAGCTATCTCCCCTGCCCTTTGGCCCATTTTGACTCAAACAGGAGATTCAACTTCAGTCTTGCATGTGAATAATATCTATCTATTGAGATGGTTATTCTGATCCTTTTTTGAAAATCAAATAACCAAAAAAATATATAATATGTGTGAGTTTATTTCTAGATTCAATTCTATTCCACTGACCTACAAGACTATCCTTATATAATATAGTACTAGTTTTTGTTGAGTTTTTTTGTTTAAATTTCATATTAAATATAAAGAGCAAAGGAAATCAAGGGGAAAAAAAGTCAAGCTCCAGTTCTGCTTCTCATTTTGGAAATCAGTTTTACTCAAGATTCATTTTCCTCACTCTCACACTGAGAATTAAGTGACATGCAAAATTACCTTGTAAGCAATAAAAATTTACATTAGTAAGCACTGTACTCAATCTCATCTATAATTCTGGCAGCCAGGTATAAAAGGAACCAATACAGAAAAGGGTCTTCACATTTTGTCCAAAAAAAACCCTGATAAACAACTGTATCCTTATCAAATCCATCTTGTCAAGCTATCTTAAAACTGTTCCATTGATATTTGTACTTCAATAAAACAAAAATAAAAAAAAAAATTGTATCCTTTTTATAAGTAAAATTAGATGAGATGCCAGAAAGCTATTACCTGCAGGTTCTACACTATTGCCACTGTCTCTGAAATTTAAAAAAAAAATTTTTTCACTATAGTTTAAACATCTGTATGAATGTTTAAACATTGGCCCCTGCACCTGCCACTTTAATCTGCTGAGCTATTTGGCCAGCCCTTCTAAAATAAAAATCTTATACATTTCTCCTCTACTAAAATCTTGTCAATGGTTCTCATCAAACTATAAGGCAAAGTCCATGCCTCTCAACAGAGCACACAAGATGGGCCATGCTAATCTGTTCAATTTCATTTTGTGCTATATTTTTCTTGAACACTTTACCAACTATCGATTCTACACTACATACAATTTCCCCTAACTCTCGTGTAGCACCTTCATCCCTTTGTATCCATCTATCTCAAAAATTTAAATCTTCCAAGATCTAACATAAGACATTTCTCAAAACCAAATCATAGGAACACTTTATCAATCAAGCTATCAACTGCATCATCCTATCTCAACTTTAATCATCATCTTATAACAGGCCTGAATTGTACCTCTCTCTTATTACATTCATGACCCAGCAACTAAGCTTGTGTCTAAATTTAACTGTTATTCAATAATTATTTTAAATTAAACAATACATGCTGAGACTTTTAGTGTTTGTTATTCTGCCCACTTCATTAAGGAAGATCAACCACATAGATACAAAGTCTACTCTAAAACTTGTGAAAAGGACCTAACTAAAATAGTATAACACAACTCCAAGGTCTAGGGCAATGTTAAAGAAAATAGGGATGCTCCATGAGTCAGCACACTATTATGGTCCACTGGCCAAATTCAGCTCACAGTTTACTTTTGGAAATAAAATTTTATTGTTGCTCTGAAGGCCATAGCTATGAATGTTTGTCTAGCACACATGAGGATCTAAGCTCTACTTCCAGCTACAAATACAAAAACATTTAAAATGTTTTAAATAAAAATGTGTTCATTTTTTTTTAAATTCAAGAGTCACATTCATTTATTCACCATATTGTCTATGATTGCTTCTGTCCTAAAACAGCAGCTGAGTAGTGTCACTTGAGACTTTGTGGGATAAAAAGCCTACAATATTCACTATTGGCATTGTAAAGAAAAAAATTGTTAACCCATGGCATACATTACACACATTTTGTAAACCAGGCGTGGTGACAAGTGCCTACCTACAATTCCAGCAGGAGGACTATCACAAGTTTAAGACCAGCCCAGGCTATAGAGTGAGTTTAAGGCCAGGCTAAAAACTACATAGTGAGATCAAATCCCAAAAAGACCAAAAATTAAAAATAATTCATGTTGGGCTAGAAGAAAATTTTAGAACTTCTTTCATATAAATTTTTTCATCCCATCTTTTCTAAATTCTATCTTTGTGCATTTTCTAAAACAATGGCATGAACAAAGCAGTGATATATGTGCATATATATTTATGATTTTTAAATTTTAAAATGTGGGTATACTGGAGATGGTACATGTGCTATATTATTTGTTGCTAATATAGGTGGCTCAACAAAAACCAAAGCAAAATTAATTAACTAATTTATTTATTATGTGGTGCTGGAGATTGAACCCAAGGCAAGGCAAGAGTTCTGCCAGAGCCACATCCCAGGCCTAAAAGTAAAATCTCAGGTTTGTTTTATTTTTTGTACAGGGTCTCACCATGCAACCCACATTCACAGCGATCCTCCTGCTTTCTGCCTCCCTAGTGCTAAGATTACAGGCGCGCGCCAGCACGCCCAGACTCCATCACCGGCGCACCTGAGGGTGGGACCGGCGCGGCATGGCATGTGAAACCAGGGATCGAACCCTAGTCCCTGTGCTTACCTAAGTAAGCACTTAGTCCGCTGAGCTATATACCGCCGGCCCTTTTTTTTTTAATAATTAAATGTTTGGGTTTTTTTTTTTTTTTTTGTAGTGCTGGGACTTAAACCCAGAGCCTTGTGTGTGCTACACAAACACTACCACTGAGCTATGGTAGGGGCTAAAAATAGTCTCAGGACAAGATAGGAGTTTACTTATAATTTAGCATTCAAGGTTATCATAGAAGCAACAAGATTATGTAAAGTGCTTCAAATCATACAAAAAAAAACCTAGAATTAAACTTTTTCTAAACTGGAACTCTCAAAACGTCTCAAGCAACTTTATAAGAACTTCAATGAAGCAGGGAGAATATTCTCCAAGTTATATGCAAAAGAACATGAGTTATAAAAATCCAAACAACTACAAAGGCAGCTTTTTTAAGTTTATATTCAAATGCAAACTTGTCCTTCCAATACCTGAAGCTCAACTGCCTCATAATTATTATTAACCTCATTAGCTAAAATTTTTAAATTTGAAGTGTTTTATAACTAACGTTATAAAACGTTAGTTGTAGTGTTTTTTCACTACACGTTGTAGTGTTTTTTCACTACAACAGCAAAGCTACATCTACAACAAATAACTAGCCTGAGGCTCGAAGAACCTGGGAAATACCGAATTCTTTTAGAGATATTAGCTTAGAAAGGTAATTTTTAATAACTCAAAAGTTGGGGTCTGATATCATCAACAAACTTATAAACTTAAAGATAATTTACCAATAGAACCTGGATTTATCAGGTCAGGGTTGTCACACTACGCTCAATCAGATTCTCCAACAAATAATCACAGCCCCCAGAGAGAACTACACTCTACTCTGCTCACCTTCAAGGCTTTTTCTGAGACCTTCCGAGATGACTAGCATCAGACATTTGAGGAAGGCTAGCCATTAGACAAGGCTTTTCCCCACGATCTGACTGCTTGAAGTGACATCCAGGATCAGGTCGATCCTGTATCCAGGAATCATGACCCTCCCTGAGGCACCAGTCATCATGAGACAGTCAGTGCACTTTGGCACTTCTTGAAAACCACTGGGCTGCTCCTTTAGCTGAAAGGAAAAAAAACATCAAAACCACAACAAACAAAACAAAGGGGGGAAAAATCAGTAATTCAATATGAAAAGACAGAGCGTGGGGAAAAAAAAAAAAAAAAAACCAAACAGCCTTGTCTACATCAAAACATAGCCTTGCATTAACGTAAAGACCATAGTTGCAATTTTGTGCCAGTCATTGCAAATTCCTAAACTACAAACGTTAAGAACTTAAAATTTACTGTATTATATCTGCAGAAAATTGAAAGTGGAAATTAAATAACTATGGAAATATAGCTAAGTAAGTATAATCAAGGTATTTATAAACAACTAGCAGCCTATTGCTTAAGTGTGTGCCCTTTCAGGAGTACTTAAAATTTTCTTTTCTCAAAGTATAATCTGATTCAGAGAAGCATAAAATATCCAAACTGACTGTGTTTAACCAACACCTATCAATGTGGTTAAAGCCAGCCTACTAGTTTTTTTTAAAATAATTAGACAAACATCCTCTTTAACGGACTTGACTCTTTTATCAAGTATACTTCCCACAGCATGATCTTGTTCAAGTATCCTGCTGAAGGTCAATGCTATTTGTTTGAAATAAGTAATTTTAAATGCTAATATCATTACATCCTTAATTTAAAAATTAAACACTAATGAATAAGAGAGTTTAAGGTTTAGTTAATCTCCTTCAAAATTAAAATTGTACATACAACAATCTAGAGATAAAACTCAATTCATTTCTATGTTCAAGTAAAAAATAGTTCCAAAGTAAAATATTTAAGGCAAGAAAAAGCCCCCAAGGTAATTGTTTTAAAATGTGCATGCACATACACAAAGGAGAGTTTGGACATGATTTCAAACAGTTCATATAACCCTCTGGAGCCCCAGGATGGATGGAACCTAGGTTTAGAACTCTCATGAAATTCCAATTCCTAACTCTTCCCTTAAAACCTAGCTCCTAAGGTTCTCACAGAGACTGTTTCTATCACTATATTTCTCAATGTATTACAGGGATTATTTACTGTACTTGCCTATTTTCATAACAGTACGTTTTCTAGGGTTAAGAGCCCTGTGTAAATCTATCTTTGAGTCCTAGTACTTACAATATAAGTATAGAACGAAATATATACATGCATGGTGTTGTCATTATTCTTGTCCATTGCCAAAGTTTCTGCCTACCACAGGAAAACTTAAAGAGAATTAACCTAAAACATACTTTAACAAGAATTCACGCTGGAAGGATATTTTAGAGTAACTCTAGAAAATTAGTGTAATATATGCCAAATCTATAAAAGCCCTCAAGAGGGTCAGGGATAGTTATTTTTTAAAAGGACAATAGTTACATGGAGAGTCAAACCAAGTGGAAGCTATAGCTTTTCACAAGCATACTAGAATATTAATGTAATCCATTGTATAAAACTCCTAAGCCAGGAATAGTTAACAAAGGGCAAATAATACAAATTAATTATTCTCTGCCTCTCAACCCATCTTATACTTGAGCTTTAAGAGTAGTTCTTAAATCTACAGTTAAACCAGTAATTTCAGACTGACTGAAGTTCACACTGAAGTTAGTTATTCAATAATCTATCTAAACTATATCAAACAAATTAGAAGTTATACTATTAAAAATATCCATAGAAGATCAATTCCACAACCCTTGGTGATGTATTTTCAAGTTTAACAACTTTAAAAGCCAAAAATTACTTGTATCTCAAAATAATTTTATGCTGGCTTTGCAAAGTAAAAACATCTCTCAAAGCCAGTTGTGGTAGCACAACCTGTGAAAGGCTCAGGCAAGAAGACCCTGAATTTCAACTCCATCTCAGCCACTTAGCAACTTAGTGAGATTCTGTCTTAAAGTAAAAAATAAAAAAGGAGGCTGAGTACTGAGAAAAAAAAATTTTTCCTATACTCGTTTGTTACAGCTTTTCATTTTCATATGCTCTTTGTGTAGTTTAAAAGAAAAAATATTTGCAGTTATACTGTGTTCTAAAACAAAGTGTTCTAAATTAGGTCTAAAAATCAACTGAGATGCCTTATAGAACACAATTACCAGGTTCCTCCCCAGATCAACTAAACAAGGTTTCCAAGAATCAAAGGTAAGACACAATATTTTATAATGCATACTACATAGTTATGATGCAGCCATCTGAAAGGTAACATTCTAAAAATAGTTTGTATATGGAAGAGGTAGAACTAGACAGTAATATAAACAAGTATCTCTAAATTGAACTTTCCTTACATATGTAGTCTTACTGCTTAATGATTCTAACATGCTAATAAACAGAAAGTAAAACTGTTTCACCCTGCTACATCTTACCATAAAATTTTAGGTAGCAGATTAATTACTATGACCATACAGCTTCATTAGAGATCAAAGTAATATTATTTAACTTACTGTACTATTGTTTATCTACAAGCATTTTAAAAAGATGGATAGAAGAAAATGTAAATTCCCTGCACCATATTCTTAGTAAATGTTATCAGAAAGCTGAACTGCTACAAACTATGTGCAGTGAAGCATATGCTTAGAATACCTGAATCACAAATCAGAAAGATGCTGAACTTGACACTGTTACACAAGATACTTGACACATTCTATGTCACTATGGTATTCAAGATTTCTTACGGATCTTTTTAAGAATGTTCCCTAAAATTCCAAGTATCCTAGGAACACAAACGACATCTATATCTATATAGGTATATTTAGAGATGTCAAGATCTACATCTATTCAAGTATATATAGATATAGATGTTAAATTGAAATAGTTTTGATAGATTTTAGCAATTAATTTTTAGCTATTTTAGTGAAAAAATTACAGAAGCAAACTGTATGATTTCTGATATTTCTGATTTCATATACAAAATAAAATTTCAAAAGAAGTCTAGATTGTCTTTTAATCATTAAGAGCTAAATGTAGCCAGGCCTGGCAGTGCAGGTCTGCAATTCCAGCTATCTGGGAGGTGGAGGCAGGAAATAATCAAGTTTGAGCCCAGCCTGGGCAACTTAGTTACCCAAACATTGTAAAATAAAATTTTAGAAAGGGGTTGTAGATCAATGATGTGTTTACCTTCCATGTGTGAAATCTCTGGTTCAATCCCCAATATGTGGCAAAATGTTAAATGGAAGCCATAATTAAGTCACTGATAGTTAAGGTAAAACCATTTATACCTCCTAGAATGATCCAGAAACATTATTACAACCAACCCATATCTCAAAATCCAGTGGACTTGTGTGTCAACCTCAGAAACCTCACAATTTAGAATCAATTTAGAATATAAGACCCCAATCTATAGCCATATGTATAGAGTTAGGATTACTCACATTTTTTTTTTTGACAAAACATGCACCCTAACTGAACGCCCAAGAAATTATGTAAGTACTTGTCCTAGTTGATCATAAAACCTGGGAAAGCTAGTAAAAAGCAAAACTTAATGTCATAAAGCCAATGATTTATTCTGAAAGCAAGTATGTTCTCTAAAATGTTGGTCTCTAGAGCAATCCTGACAGTGATGAGATTTAGGACAACTCAGCATATAGAAATGCCAATATTTGAAACTTAACACTACTATTAGTACTTCCAAGGAAGAGAAAAGTAACTGCTACACTCTCCTGGAATGTCATTCATCACTAGGAAGGTGCTGGCAGGATTTCTTCTGGGCTACTTTATTGAGCAATAGTTAGCTCTGTAAATAACAGAACAGTTATCCATTACAAAACAGTACTCAAGAGAATCTGTGCAGGAAATAAAAACTAGTGCTAGGGTATTTGGCCACAGATATGCTTATCAACATCAAAAATAACAACTATGGGGTTAAGAAATCCAGGTCAGCCTGGCCAACCTATCATAAAACAAAAAAATGAAGTGCTAGAAGTATAGCTCAGCATGGAAGTGTTTGGCCAGTATGAGCAAAGCCCTAGGTCAACTCTCAGTACATATTTCCCCAAAAAGGAGAATCCAGTATCATAGCTACCCTACTCCTATGTAGAAATAACACAGTTTTTTTTTTTCAAATTGCTGCATTTTTAAGAGAGTAAAAATAACATATATAGTATTGATCCAGAAAGTATCACAAATCCTGGCCAAAGTTATCCAAAACCCTGTAGAAAGAACACAGTCTTGAGACTTCAGACTTCTACATGAAGCCCAAGACAGATATGAACAAATGCAAAATGATTAGGTACAGCTCAAGATTCTCCACCCTTAACACAAAGCTGTTTCTTTCCTAGCTCATGATATATTACTAAATGATGAGGTATCATAGAGATGATATACCTGCTATACTTTTGATAAACATGTTATAAGAAATTGGGTCACCTTAACCTGTACATATTCAGCCAGGTCAAGAAATAATACAGTACCAGATTTTTTCATTAACTATCTTTCAGCTTCAGAACTTTACACTGGGCTTCTTTACAAATTTCACAGACAAAAGCAATGAACCAACACACTGTATCAAATCAATCTTAAGATCCTTGAATTTAATCAGCAAAAATGATACACTATAAAACATTACACAGAAATTGACACATGCACAAGATATGTAAGTTAGCCTTCCCCAGCCCTTTAGTATTTCCATATACTTAGTATCGCTATCACTCATAAAACTGTTGAACATAAGCAATCTTCTATAGAACTGTGAACTTGAGGACCAGAAATTCACCCTGTTCATTTACTTCATTGCCTTGATATATGCTCTGGTCATAATAACACTGAAGAAGAACAGAATACTTGTACTGCACTTGGATAAAAACATGAAATGAGATACACAAGAAGGGCAATAAGTAAAGATAAATTTAAGATCATAAGATCAAAGAGGCAACAGATATAAGTTAGGAAAAAAGTACCAGAGTCTGGAGGGCTTGTGATATCTTGGGAATTAAGACTAATTCTAGATTTTGGCAACAGCAAATGTTACAACAAAAGCAAATAACTTAGCCTCTCTGGATTTCAATTTCCTCATCTATAAAATAAAAGACTAAATGAGCTCTATTAGGTTTATCTGAAAGCAGCAGGGTCACCTACTCCTGAAAAACAGCAATGGAGAAAATATACCATGGTAGATGATACAACTCACGAGTAAAAGAATGGGCAAATACATAAATAGTAACAGGTCACATCAACAACAGCCAAAGCCAACCAGGATATATACACATTTGTAATCAGAATATTACTGACACATTCACTCAATCCAGTATTTAAAATATCAAGCTTTCTAAAAGCAAAGGCTAGGTGATTTCAAGAGAAAGAGACATAAAGGTAAAAGTGTTTACTATTCTCTAGTGGAAATTAAAATGTAATTTATGTACCCACCACATATGCACATGTATACACACATATAAAAACCATCTTTATGTTCTACAAATGGGAAGGCTCCTTAAAATGAATTACATATTAAGCTTAGGTATTCCATAATAGTTCAGTAAAAATTAAACTTAAATAATACTTCTATAAGGGGTATAATTTCTGTCCCAAAAGATAAATCTTCTTGAGAAATTAAGAACAAAACATAAGCATGGTGTTACTTTGTTTGCAACTCTAGTTGCTCAAGAGGCTTAGGCTAGAGGATCGCAAGTCAAGGCTAGTCTGAGCAACTCAATACCTGCCTGTATCAAAATAAAATTTTAAAAAGGCTTAGAAATGTGAAGTGCTTGCATAGAATGTGTGAGGCCCTTGGTTTAATCCCTAGCACCAAATGAAAAGGCAGAAAAGGGTGGTAGAGAAAACGACATAAGGGTCTAGGGCAGTGGTAATGAACCTATGGCACATATGCCACAATGGACACCCATAGCTCTATCAGCACGAAAATCAAGTCACCCCAACAACTAAATATTTTTTTCTAAAGTAAACCTTCAGTATTCAGGTTTAATTGCAGTGTTGGTACTCTGTGATAAATAAGTGGCTTGAGAACTGCAGTTTAGTCTCTAAAAGGTTCGCCATCACCAGCTTAAGGATATAAATCAGGGGAAGAGCACTTATGTAGCATGCAATGAGGCCCTGGGCACCCCAGCACCTCAAAAAAAAAAGAAAGCCAAAATACAACAAAATGCCATAAATTGAGATCAAAACACAAACCTCAATATGCAAAGACCTCAGACCTATGTAACAACTTCATACTCAAAATAAAGGTTAACACAAATCTTCTGCCTCAGGAAATTTGCAATAACAATCAATTTTAAAGTTGACTATCATATTCAACAATTTCTAAAATCAGTATTTTTTAGAATGTAAGCTCAGTTCTCAATACTATACTGAATATCATAAAAGATAACAAAGGACTAAAATGTAGTAGTTCTGCTACCAAGAGCTGGTAGAACATTTAAGGAGATGGATCTAGTTGAAGGAAGTTACATCATGGGGGTCTCTTTTCAAGGTGATACTGAGATGCAAATCTCTTTCTCTGCTTCCCACCCACCATGAGGTGAGCAGCTTTTTCATCCTCGTGCTTCTACTGTGATGTAATGCCTTGCCACAGGCACAAATGCAACATACTCTTATCACCTAGGGGATGAAAAACCTTGCAAATACTTTCTTCCTTAAAAGTTGACTTATCGCAGACATTTCTGTGACAGTGACGTAAAGCTGTCATATCAATTCAGTAAAATATGGATAGAAACTTCTTCTGTTTTTACTTTTTAAAATCTGAAAAATCATTTTAACTAACAATTTTAACACCTTCATGTAAACTTATAAATACACATATAACTTGGGTAAAAGCTCAAAAATCTTTCACAAAAAGGACTCTTATTCAAAAAAATATTAAGACCATTCCTAAATGACAGAGGCAAATGGACCCTAAGAAACAGATGACTCTAAACTGCACCTGTGAGAAGACCTATCAGGTGTTCAATAACCTATAGTTCATACACAAATAAAGATTTCCAACTATATTTAATAGTATATATGATATAAGCATAACTTACCTCATCCTGGACTCCACTGGTAGTGGTCAACTTGCTCCCATCAGTAATCGTAATAATTATTGCTGGCTCCAAGAAAAAAGGATTTCTTCCCTAAAGTCAAAAATATATTGATCGTATCAATGATCAGACTTTGGCTTATGGTTGTTTTTTACTGAATTAGTAAAAAGTCAGTTCTTTTGATTTTTTGTATACAATCCCTTTCTTGTCAGTTTCAGGTATTATACACTAATTTGTTCATTTTTTTTAAAGGCTTAAAAGGACACAAAGTAAACAGTTAACCCTAAAAAAAGTAGCATTAGAGAAAGATGAATTTTTCATTTCTATGTGTTTTTTGTTTTTGTTTTTTTGTATTTTAGGGAAGGGTCGGTTTATAGTGTTTAGGGTCTCACTACTAGATGAGACTCATAGTGATCCACCTGTTCTGTTTACAGCCTCCCAAGAGCACACCACCACACCCAGTCTCAATTGCCATCTCAGCATGCCCTGGGGCAGGGCCAGCAACTGTGCTTTAATCCAGTATTTGGCCAGCTCCTATGTTTTAATAGTATCTTAGTATTATGATATCTATGTACCGTAGAAGCATTTAATGTCTTGAGAGAAACACTGCTAGTTGAATTCTAGTAATTTGACTTTTTGATTTATTATAAAATTATAAAAGAAACTTCCTTGTGCAACCTATTTGAGACCCCTCTTTTTCCTTCATGAGCTATGTCTATTCCCCATTCCTTTTCCCAATGTATTTCCCTACTCTTAACGTCTGTTGTCCTTAGAATTCATTCAACTTTAGGGAACACAAACTTGACTTATCAGATATTAGCACTTCACCTCTATCTGCCTGTACCCAGGCACAAAAAATTCCATTCCATTTTGCCTTGGGAGATTAAAAAAAAAAAAAAAAAGCTTTCTTAAAAAGTCAGTAGGTAAATACAGTGAAGTCTACACCTATAAGCAAAATGTCTGAACAAGTAACTTAAGTTGTATGGATAGGATTATATGAACTGGTTCAAGGAAACACTAGGTCTAATCTGAGCTCAACAAAAGTTAACAATAATCAAAGAGAAAAAAAAAGTTTTAATTAGGTAATGTTACCTTAAAAAAAAAAAAAACTATCTATACAGGCTATGGAATTAATGTGTGGCTCTCAAATGTTCTCTATGGTATTGAAGGCAGTTAACCTCAATTCCTTCCATTCAAATTTTGGACCACCCAAATCTGGAACTGTGATGAAATCTGACATATTTTGTGGAAGATTAAGAAAAACATGAACTTGTCTCTCACATGTAAATGATTCTCATTTGAGACATTAAGTACAGAGTGTAACTCTTTAAAAGAAAAGGTAAAAGTTTCAAGACAGTAAAAACTGAAGGTTCAGCCCAACAACCTGACACATATGACTGTCCCAGAGACTGAAAGAAGGTTGTCTGAATTCAACAAGTCAAGGCCAATCTGGGCCTTGAGGAATCACATTAAAACATAGATATGACAGAAAAGACAAAAGTTTTATACTATCTCTCCCTTGCCTTGTATACTAAAATTATTTTTAGGAGCTGCATGTCATCTTTCTGTCCATATTATTGTTTACCATATTAATTCCCTTGAATTATCTGTACTATGAATTATATTCCATTATTGCAAAATTTTCATGTTTTATAAAAATGGAAGACTTAATCACTACCATGTAAAATTATTAGTTCTCTGCTCATTATTGAATTCTTTTGGGAACCATTATTTCATATTTTAATCTTAAAAATGTTCATATAATCACTCAACATGAGACCAATCCCTTAGAATTTCCCTCAATATTTGCTTCAGTCAAAGTTTTAACAGCCTGTCAACTTTATGGTATTTAAAAAAAAAAAAACTCTGCCACAACAAAAGCAGCCAGCAGAGGGACTAAAAGTTTACTTTTGACATTACCAGAAAAAAAACTCCTAAGTTTAACTTTCAGAGCAGCACCTCCTGACCTAAAGAATTCTAGATGTACCACTGGAAAATATAAGGCCAAGTACAATGTTCTGCCTCAACAGGTATTTATGAAGAGATATCTTGTCAATTAGAAAAATTGATTTTAATGTTAGCCAAGCTATTAAGAAGTAAAAACTTCAATTAAGATTTCCTATCACAGTCTTCTCAACAACAGATGATTAAATTGTTAATTCTTTTTTTTGTCTTTTTGAGACAGGGTCTCACTATGCAGTTCAGACTGGCCTTAAGCTCACTTTGTAGCTCAGGCTGTTTCTCAAAGTCAGAACAATTCTCCTGCCTCAGCCTCCCAAGTGCTGGGATTACAGGCATACGCTACCACACCCAGCCCTGAAGTGTTAATTCTATTAAGGTGTAGAATCTCAAGAACTTTAACAATTCTCATAAGCAGATATCCATTAGAGCCTATTTTTTTTCAAACAATATGGTTTAGAAAATACCAAAATGTTATTCTGAAAATGTAAAAGTAAGGTAATTTCTGATGTAAACTAATATATTTTGGGGTCAAAGGCCTTAAGTTACTCAAAATTTGAAAATGTGGTGGGGGCATAAAATTTATTCTTTTTCCTATCCTTAAACAAGTCCTAACTAATCTAAAAGGTAAACAGTCTTGAGCACTTATTACCAACTATTTTGGCTATATTTGGTATTTGGCCAAAAGACCCAAGTTTTCTTCCTGTGTACTGTACTTCACTGCAGTGTTAGTTCTTTGAATGATCTTGCAAAGCAGTCAAGTGCCTATGAGTACAAATACCACAACTTTCCCATGGTTTCAGTCTTCTTTTAAAGAAAAGTTTATACTTAGAGTTAGCTAGCTTTCTGACTCTCCCATGACAGAAGTTAACCCATACTGATTATTCTTGTTTTGTTTTGAAATAAGGCCTCTCTAGGCAGCCTAGGTTGGCCTCAAACATGTGACAATCCTCTAACCTCAGCCTCTGCAATGCTGAAATTACAGGCGTTCAAACCTGACCCAAATTACTCTATTTTAACATTTTGCTAAATCCCAGTAAAGTGATATCTAATGGAGAGTAACAAGATCTTAAAATATAAATCTGTAGGCCACACTTATCACTGAGCAGTAAAAACAGAGAATATCCCCATATAAGAGCTTATGCTTTTTTCACTATGAAACATTGACATGTTTCAGATAAATAGCAAAAAAACAATAGAAAAGATGGTAAGGGCTACACTGAGAAATACTACATCATTAAAGATTCATAGGCATATACTGGTAAGTATTTCACAGGATTGCTATTAAAAATCTTGCATTGGTTAAACTGCTAAGCCAGATGATCTGTGGGTTCCTTTATTTAGATTTTAATGCAACTTATATAGATGGCAAATATAATGAAGAAATGAAGTCTCCATTATATATCCTGCTACTTTTCTGTTACACGTGGATAAGAGGTAACATATAGTCTTCTAAAATAAGAAAACTCAAATTCATTTAAAAAATTTCCTGATACTTGACTATATGTTTGTGAAAATGCAGGTATCATAAAGCAAAGATTAAAATATAGAACCATGAATATTTAACATATTTTCCTACTTTATTGTGAAAACTATAATCCAAAACCTTATTAATCATTTTAGTAATAAGAAGTTACACCTACGCAAACTGAGGAAGGAACCTTTTTTACATTGCGAAGCAAGTCAACTAGACTTACATTTTCTAGACCAGTGTTTAAACTTCAACCCTTTTCACAACCATGTTTTTTCCATGTCTCTTAATTGCTCTATTCATATTTATATACTTAATAACTATCTTTAAACCAGTTTCAATTTCTGTGATCCTTACAAGATGTATGAAACCATAGTTTTGATGTGCCAAATCTATCCCATAATTCATTGTCACGAATACTATTAGTTCTTAAACGGTGGGGAGGTCTGTTACAATTAAAATGCATACACAACTGATTAATTATGCATTCCAAAGAAAATGTAATTAAGCCAAAAAAAAGCCTGAGATGTTTACACTTAATATTCCAAAGCTAGAATTACAAACTTTACATTTGTTTTAGTATTCAGAAAACCATTATTTTTAATGTTATGATTCAAACAAGTGTAGCATAAGAATCTTTTGATGGTTACCTTAAAAAAAAATCATTTTAAAAATTTAGTGTTTTTGTCTAAGGTCCTAACATGGGCTTGTACTTACAAGGCTAAAGCAGCATGATCATAAAGTTGGATGGCGTGAGAAACCTAATTAGTAAGACCTGGACTCAAAACTTAAAAAAAAAAAGTGCTATGACTGCACTCCCTGAGTCCAATCCCCAATAAAGAGAGAGAGAGAGAGAAAGAGAGAGAGTAGAGAGAAAGAGGGGGGGCAGGACGATGGCTAAGTAATTGAACAAGCACTTCCCTGGCAAGTACAAATGTTCCGAAACCCTAAGTCATCTTATTTTATTTTTATTTTTATGTTTTATTTTATTTTGTTTTTAATGTAGACATTTTTCACATAAAAAATTATATGGCTAAAACAAGGAATTATATTGGTATAAAATTATACAATGGGATTACTTAAAACTGAAAGTATTCTAATATATATAATTTTAATATGTTTTCATATAATTATAGATTTTAATGGACTAAGTTGCTGAATTTTTCTACATTAATAGGTTTTTAAAAAGTTTTAGTTTGGGGGATTAAACATTTTAATTTTGAGGAGTATTTGTTTTTAAGTTTGTAATACATGCACTTGATTTTTAACTGGAACCACTTATACAAGTTATAAAGTTGGCATTTCCATTTTTTCAGAAGCAGTCATAGCTAATCAGTTATGTAAATATATCCTTCAGAAATTTTTATTTTTTTTTGGTGGAACCCAAGATTGAATTTATGTCATCACAACATATTTATTTCCACTTAATGAGTAACACCATCCTAAAATTTCATTTAAATAGATCAAAACTTAATAATATAAGAAAAATCCACAAAACAAAAGAATTGTTTAGGTTCAGCTGAAAATTAACATAAAGAAACTCAGTAAATGATAGGGTTAAGTATAACTGCACAAAAATATAAATTTGATATATATCTGAAATTTTATTATTCAATAATTTAGCAGAATTTGAAATTTATATTTCAACTTCAGTCTAAAGTTTCAATGCAATTATTCTAACAGATTAATCTTGATCATACCTATAAAACAGTAGCAGTGCGACAGTGTTTATACTGGAACAGAAAGAATAGGCAAAATAATTTTACTAACATTTGAGGTAATATTAGTAATATTAATACTCAGGATAAATATGTAACCATTATATGAGGGGGAAGTCAATATAACTGCAAGTTATAGTAGATATATGTAATTGAATATATTATATGTCCACTGTAAATAAATCAGAAAAAAATTAGAACAAAACGTGATAACTACATGCAAGAAAGAGGGAAATAAATAATAAGGTATCAACACATTTTCAAACATTGATAAATGAAGATATACATCAATAATGTTGAAATTTAATCTGACACTAACAAAACATCCAGATTTGCCTATTAAGATTAATTATCTCCTATGGTTGCTGATTAGTATAAAACCTACTTGTTATTAATTTTGCAAAAATGAAACCACATATTGAACTCAGCATTGAACTTAGTTTTAAAATCATGGCATAAAGACCCTAGATATAAGGTGAAGAAGTACATAACCATTCTGGTTAAACATCCACAATAAAAATATGTGCTCCAAACAATTCATACACAAAACAGAAAGAAAAAAAGTAAAATTCCGAGAGCTTTTATTAACAGCTTAAAGCCTATAACCAAAAATGATGTCTCAGATCAATAAGATCAGTAATAAACATTAAAAAAAAGGACCTATAAAAACACAGTATGGCCAATCTTAATTGATTAAGATACAGTATTTGTTTTAGGAGCCACATTTGTAAAACTATGCAATTTTAGTTTTCTAAGGATTGATTCACTAAGATTTTTTAAGGTATGTTTAAATTTATCTAAATATATTACACATGATTACATACTTGAATAAAAATTTGCAGGAATCCATGCTTACTAGATTTCAATTCTAACATTAACATTTGTGATAAATATCTCCCCAATTTTTTAAGAATTTTAAAATTTTGAAACAGTTAATATTTTTGGAAAACACAAACCTTGACCACATATTTAAATGGGTAAGACTTAGATCTTCATATAACCCATCTTCTACCAATAGTTTTGGTAGAAACTATTTCTACCAATAGTTTTTCTACACTAGTTTTCTACCAATAGTTTTATCATACAAATATGCTTAATGAAGAAGCTAATGTCCCATATGGATAACTACTCAAGATAGCTATGCATTTTAAAACATTCCTGTAAATCATTAAAACAGCAAACTGGAAGCACAAGATTATCCTTCTGTATTTTAGAACATAGGACTAGACATTACCACTTCCAAGTTAATTATAAAATTTAAAATAAAGATCTTTTTATGCCAGTGTTTTAGGTTCTACTTTTCTGAATACATTCTCTTGTTTTTTATAATTTGGTAGTTTTGAGATATGAGACTGCACAACTGAAATTTACATTCATTATTACAGTTAAAGTACACAAATGGTCAAGAATGATCACAATTCACGCATTATCAGAAACTATCAGAACATCACTTTGGTAATTCCTAATAACCCAAAAGTACTATAATTTGTAATTATGTTGTGGACCCAGGCTTTGGATTATCCACTGTCATTAGCAGCCTAAGCTTTCTCTGTACATTGCATACTCAATCACTCTCAATTTCTTGCTAAAGTAATTAATCAAATGCTTTTAATTCTTTCAGAACATTCCAATGTTGAATTTCTACAATAACCACGTCTTGCCAAGGTTAAGGCAAAAAGAAAGCTTTCCTTTAACATGCCATCATCAATCTTATCATTGACTAGTCATCAACTGAGTTACCTTCTAGGTAATACTATGTTGTTTCTCACATATTCATAGCTATTTCCATACCCACAAAGCTTATAAATGATATCCTTCCAAGGACCTTAACCATGAGTCATATATCTTATTTGAGCAAAACAAATGGTTGGAAGATATTAAAACATAATACTGTTTTTAAGTCATAGATTTAAAAGAAGAAAAGATATATAGGGATTTTCATAATCATACTGACATAAATTTGTCTTGTGGTCACAAATAAATTAAGATTTTTACACTACTTTTCATGTACAACTATCTCTCTCAATGTATTAACCATCAAATGCCAAATCACATATGCTCTGAAGAAGTCTTCATGTAAAAACTTCCTCTTAGGCTGATCACATATTGTTTTCCCCACACAAATTTAGGTAACAACAAAAGGGACTAACATTGAACATCTGACTTACTTCTGGATGAGGATATATATTCTCCTACACCCCATGCCAATCATACCAACTTAAACTCTAAGTCTTTGAAATGGACTGTGCATGAAAATTTCAAAGACTTACAATGTTTATCTTAAAAATCAAAAACATGTTTAATAAGTATTCATCAAACAAACTGTACTTCAAAAATAAAAGATTTTAGGGAAAAAACTTGCTAACACCAAGATGAAAGTAGTTTCTTAAAATGTATATAAAGCTTTCACTCAAAACCGAAAAGCTTCATGTTTTCTATAACCAGAAATTTTCCTTCAACTAAACTACTTGGACAGCTTATACTAGCTTCTTGGGGTGGATATACATTGGATTACAGAGTATTTATGTTTTTGTCAAAAATTTCAGATTAGCAAGGTTTGGTCCTGTCAAATATTTGTCAGAATACTGATGGTTAATCATTAACTGAGTTCCTACATTGTGCCACGCAAGCACTTTTGCTAGATGATTAGTAAATGTTATTTCTAAACCTCACAAAAATTTTTAAGATTCACATTAACACCACTTTAGGGAAGAGAAACAAAGCTCAGCAAGGTTCAACACAACACTAGCTGGTGAATGGCAGAGGCATACACAGCCAGTTGTAATGAAGTTCTTTCATTATCCTCACACCAATTGTTCTGAAAAGGACAGGATTAAACAAAGTTCTATGACCCAGGCAAGTTCTATGAGCCAGGCATAGTAGCACATGCTTGTTAACTCAGCACTCAGGAAGCTGAGGCAGGAGTACTGCTGGGAGTCTGAAGCCAGCCAAAATGAGTTCATCCTGAACTGCATAGTGAAACTGTGTCTCAAAGAAAAAAAAAAAAAAAAAAAAGCTCTCTGTACCCGTAACTTCACACTTCAATTTATCTGGGACTTATTTTACTTATAATAAAATACAATGCCCAACAAAAAGTTCTATAACCAGGTGCAGAAAAGGTCAGTTACTTCTTAAAGAACATATATTTAAAACATCAACTCAGGTTCACAATTTGGATTTGTGTTTTTAAGTTGTATCTCAACAAAAAGGTTGGGGGTTGTGAAGAGAATCAAGAAACAATGACAAGCCAAAGTAAAATCAAAACAATTGTATTTTGCTTATACATTATCTCCTTATAAGCTCACTTAAATTACACAGTTAACAATAAGACTAACAAAATTAAATGTAAGAAAATTATTTTTTAAAATGTGGGGAAATAGGGTCAATATATATGAGAAAAAAATCCAGTATCATTTTAGTTAGTGAATGTCATGAAGGCTGAAAATAATTTTGTATTTCAAATGTTAAAAAGTTATACAATCCTTGACAAAATCTGACATGGTTATTACACTGTATCTGCTAACTTTGACCACAAATGACCTTAATTCTTAATACTTGAATAAATCAAATTCCTTCACTCAAATATTACATCTATACTTAAGTTTTTTAACATTCAGTTGCATATAATTTAATGCATAATCACTAACAATCCATTACACAAAAAATAGAGAAGTAGAACCTATTTTTGCCTTTTCTAGACAAATTTGACATTTCAGGCAATTTTAAATTGATGTCCTTCGGACACTCCTTTTCATTTTCTTCAAGGTTTTCTGATTCTTAGAAGAAAAGAGATTTACTATAAAATAAAGAAATACAGCAAGTGCTTTGAAAAAAAATAAAATCTAAAGGTAGGCACTGTGGCACATACCTACAATCCCAGATATTTGGGAGTCTGAGGTAGGAAGATCACAAGTTTGAGACAGGCTTGTGCTAAGTTGCCTTAGCAGGCAACTTAGCACAAGCCTGTCTCAAAAATCTCAAAATACAAACTAGAAAGGGCTGGGATGCAGCTCAGTGGTAGAGCAACCATGGGTTTGATCCCTAGTACTACAGAAGAGGGAAAGGAGAGAAAAAGGATAAAGAAACCAATCAACCACAGTCTTATTAATTTTTTTTTAACTCACCATGACTAAAATATTCTCAGTAAGAAGTCATATACATTTATGCTTTGAGTTCAAGTCTTATTAAAATATCCTTTCATTTACCCAACATATGTGCTCTAGAGAGGTTCCTTACAAATCAATTAGTGTGAATCTCGTCTTAAAAATCAAAGAGCTCTCTATTTAAATGAACCCTAAAGCATGTGTTTTTTTCACATTTGTCTTATACTGTACAAATTCAGCTAGAACTGTATATTCAGCTTTTATTTAGTGTATTTCTTATACCATCCCAGTAACTTTATCCCATGATTTCATTTAACATATTTCTTTAAAAACATCCCATACCCATCAACTAACATTGCGACAACTTTGAACAAGTGGTATTTGCTTTTCTTTTATGTCTGTTTCCCTAAGGTAAAATATCTCCAAGGGAAAACATAAAGTACATAATAGAAACCAGTTTTAAATGTCACTAAATTATTATAATTTTAAATGTAAAACTAAAAACATGAGATAATTTTTTTTAAAACATGCTTCATGTCTACTTTCCATTTTTAAAGTGCATTTTAAAAACATAACACATTAAAATCTCTCAATTCTATAACAATAAAGGTATAGTGCCCCCCCCAGCCAATTTGGGGGGGCCGGGGAGATGGCTCAGCAGAATAAGTGCTTCCCTGGCAAGCGCAAGGGCATGAGTTCAATCCCCGGTTCTGTCACAAAAAAAAAAAGATTAGCCATGGTGGCATGTGCCTGTAATCCCAGCTCTTGGGAGGTTGTAAACAGGCAGATCACTACAAGTCTGATCTAGTAGTGAGA